>CM068967.1:83362669-83378618 GCA_035128595.1 Eptatretus atami
CACACAGAAGAGAGATTAACCTTCTTTATTTCTGGTACTTAGCTTGGCGCAGAGATGGTCTTTGTGGAATTTAGAATCAAGGCACTTCTATTTGCACGTGTAGATGCGTGCAAAATGGTGCAAGTCACTTTCTCGCAGCGGGACAAACGTACGTCGGCAATTCGTGAACGGTATTCAACACCAAGGCTAGAAACCCTGTGCAGCTGCTTCGTGCGTCGATCATCCCTCACCGAGCTGCTATTTGACAATATGAGGCTCGGGGGGTCCGTTCCACACGACCAACCAAGAGTTGATGGCCAACGTCTCGCTTCACAATGCTCGCCAATTGGTCTCAGCACAAATACAAGAATTGTGCCGTCTTCTTCATGCGTCAAAGGAAAGCCAGCCATAAAGCCCTGTTCTTACAGGCCATCTCCTCATTACATTCTCTCTCGACCGCTTGCGACCCTCAATCCGCACTCAACCGTTCCTCTTCCAAACTGTGTTGTGTGTATGCTCAACCGATCTCTCAACTCAACCGATTGACTGATGTCTCCGAACCACCGTTTCCTCTCCAGGACGTGGCTTGCATGCACTCCTCTTCCTCCTATTCGTGTCACACGCATCAATCATCAGCCTCGGGGCTTGACTTTGCCCACCGTCACCCTTGGAGGTGGGGCTTCTGCCTGCTTGGCACGTTGGGCTCGCTTGTAATGAAAAAAACGTAGGAATAGGTTACATGGGGGCAATCACATACTGGGGAAACTTATTCTTAATCCCTATCTAATTAACACCGCACCACCCCGTGTGGTGACAAGTAAGACTTACGCTCACAGTTTCCCGACTTGATTACATTGAGATATCTCCTACACGTCCACGGACCAAACAACTCTATTCAATCCTAACTTTCCTCTTAAATTCCTCCATCTACCCCACAACCGTAGCAATATTCTAGTTTTGTATCTTTAATTAATTTTCTGAAATTTGTAGAATTTGTTTTTCACTTGGAAGTTGTGGGTTACGATGTGGAAAAAGTCTGATTTAATGCAATTTTAATTCCAGGCTATTGGGTAACAAAAGGTGAAATTTTGAAAGGGGGTGTAGACTTCTGTAGGCACTGTATTTATGTCCCTATCCTTACCCTATCTGTATCCGTATGACGTACCCATATCCTATCGCTATCTGACCTGTATCCATATCCCCTTTCTGACACGTATCCGCATGACGTATTGATTTCCCTATCCCAATGTGACCCGTATCCGTAAGACGTATCGATATCCCTATCTGACCCATATCCGCATAAAGTATCTATATCCGTTTCTGCATGACATATGTATGTCTCAATCCTTATCTTAACCGTATCCACATGACATATCTATATCCCTATCCCTATCCGTATCTGTGATATGGGAATGCAGCGTGTGTGCAAGTGCGCTTGTGTGTATTCACATCCAACCAATATTTGTGTTGATTTCTACTCGACATTCTTGCAGTAAATAGGCGGAGAGCAGACCGAGTCTCAGCCAACTTTTCTTCGCTTCCCAATGTACTTCCTTAGTATCCCACAAGGAATGATTAGATTCCATGTAACATAATCATATGTGAACTACCATTTGGAAGAATGAAAAAAAAAATTTCTTGTTCTCCACAGATGTCGGTTTATCTCATAATCGAGTTGTCCTGCTGGAGGAGGTTCAGCACGGAATGACCGATGGCACTGGGCAGCTGAACAATCGCCGAGAGCTCGAGATTGTACATGAAGATGATCAGGGTCAGGCCTGTGTTGGAGGGTACTGGATGATGGGTCTATCGATGGGCAACATGACCTGAGCCACACACTTTGGAAATCTGGAGAAGATGGTGCCATGGAGGCAAATTCCACCCAGCAATATGCTGTTTCTAAGGAGCAACCATTTAAGGTAACTTTAAATTTTAACGACAAACAATTCATGGTGTTCATGCTTTATTAAATGGCTTCTTGAGAGGCTTTTGTGCCCACTTGAGCAAAGCTTCTTTATTAGGGGAAGAGGATAGTCAAGCCAATGAGCCAGATCGTTGTCATGTGCAGACTAATGGATGTCCATACATCCATCCATTGGGACCAACACTCTGTGCAGAGCATTGGTGCTGCCTTAGCAGTCTTCTTAGCTATTAGGCACAATCCTGGACGGGTCGCCACTCTGACGCAGGATACCAGCAAGCTGGTACTCATTTTGCCGACTCTGAAGGATGACAGGCAGTCAACCCAACCTGGTATTAATTCAACAGATGAGGGGGATTTGAACTCAGGATCCTAGGATCCCAAACCCCCACCCAACCATTAAGCCAACACCACGCATATATTAAGAGTGAAGTTGCGTATAATGGATTGTGCTGTATCAATTCGTTGTACTGTACTGTATCTTGTTGGATCAAATTTTCCAACTGCAAGGATTTAACTCTCAGCACTGGGACTAATAAACATTCATATTATCCACAGCTAAAAAGGTATTTGCTTGTAATGCCAGTAAAAGTTTACAATTTTGTTTTAGGCCTCTGACGATTTATTGAGGGTTGATTTATTCTCCAATCTCTATCATGGTCATTACAGCTATCTTTTTTAAAAGGTCATATGTTGTGTGCATTGTGCTGTACTATTATTTTGGGATGCGGTTCGATTGCAGTGTCAACTGTTGATGAGATGAGCAGAATCCTGCAGCTGCTTTATCCTTGTTATGGATAGAATACATCCTTAAGTGTGTACAAGTCCACTTTGTGCTATGACAGAACTTACTGAAACATAACATGTAGAGTATGCCTGTGCTGTTTGTCACCATGAAAAAGATGTTATTTGTATTGTATGTCATCTTTACACGTGCATATTCTTTTTGATCCGGGTATCACATCATGTGATTATGTGATGAAGCTTTCCCAGAAAAGTGGAGACTTATAGCAGCAAAGGGGGGGACCAACTCCAACATCGCATTCCAAAATCGGGGCGCATTAATATGGATGAGTAGGTGTCCACATACTTTTGGCCATGTAGTTTATATACTGTAAATATATATGAAAACGAAGACCCACCCACATCTCTCGCCTGTGATTGGAGGGAATAACCATTTGGCTCTCACCTAATCAATGAAACCCAGGTGGCTAAACTAGCATTAAACTCAGGTGGCTAATGTTCCTGGCTGCAAACCTGACTGGTGATCACCAGGGCAGAGACAATGTGCTCGCGTGGCAGGCGACACGTTGCTGGCAGGTCGTGCAGCAAGTGCTGTGATGGGACTCGATCTGTGACTTGCCACAGCTCCCAGGTAAACCTGTTTCATGGTCGGGTGTTGGCGACTAAACCATCTCCCCATCAGATTTCTTGTGAGGAATTTGAACGATATGGACACCCAGCAGGATTAAAAACAAACCTTGTCAAAGGGTGGAGGAGCTCTTTGTGAGCCAACGGCCATCCATATCTAGTGCCCAACTGTGTCTGCAGACGTCGTCCTGCATTTGTTTACTTTTTTTTCTTTCAGAAGTTGGTGGCAGGATTTGCACTCCAGCTACCGTAAAACCTTCATTCCATAAAACACAAAACGCAAAGACAATTGAAACCCCACTCCGTGGGAGTACCTGCTGTGCCTTCCACAGGGAAGCTCACCGGATGATGGGATTGGGGCAAAGCCTTCGGGGCCCTCATTTTTTGATAGGAGGAAACCATGGGGTAATCTTCCCAGGTCAGATTGCGGTCGTGTGTGTCAGGGTGGTGCTGAGTTGTCGTCACTAGACGGCGTTCTCCTTGGTTAACCTTAGACGGTCGCTTTGGGTGGGTGCCTGAAATGTCATCCAATAGAGGATGATCACCTGTCTCTGTTATCATCTGATCTCACACGTTTTAAATTGGTATTGCAGCACTCTTTGAGGTTCGGAGACCGGAAAGTGGCGAGATAATGGTGGGTGGTTACACTACTCTTGGTTTGGTCGCTCCTATGGTTGCCTTGCCCAAGGAGTTGCTGCAGCTGTGTCAAATAAGCTGACCCCATGAGGTAACACCGGTCAACAAGCGTATTATAAGACTAAGGATTTGTCACTCCTTGGGTGTCATTTCCCTGGTCTCTGTATTTGCTCGACTGAGGCATGTGATCTCACCGTGAAGGACGCATTCTATGCCACACTCGATTCTGTGGTTGATATTGCCCAGGCGAGATACACTTCTAGTTTTGGGGGATTTCAATGCATCGAATGGAACTGGTAGGGATGGTTATGAGACGTGTGTTGGTCCCATGGGTCTGGAACTGCGAACCAGAATAGCACCAAGTTCTTGACTTTGCAAGAGGTCATGGACTTAGGGTGGCTGGTTAATGGTTTCGGCCCCACAGGCTCATCGCTGGACTTGTTATTCCAACGCTGGCAGTGTGGCAAAGGAGATTGACCATGTGCTCGTTGATGGTCGCTCGAGGATGATCCAGAACTGCAGGGTCTACCGGAGTGTTCCTTTTCTCAATACTGACCACAGGCTTGTGGTAGCAACACTGAAGTTGCAGCTTAAATCCGGGAGAATGGTACCATCCCAGCCGAGGCTGGATGTGTGACAAACTCAAGGATGAGAGGGTAGCTGAGGAGTTTGCGAACAGGTTGAGTGGGGATTTGGGCGGTCTGGGTGCTTTGGGGAATCCTGAAGAGTTGTGGAGTGCCTTCAAGACAACATTCTTGATTTGCCGGTGGATGTCATGGACTCACCGTTGGGCGAAGAAGAAGCTTGTCTCTCAAGGAACACTGGATACCATTGACGTAAGTCACAGGACCAGGTTTAATGGCAGAGCTGAGCTTTTCAGGAATTGAGGTGTAAACTGTACGTGCGCTGAGGGTGGACAAGGATGGCTATGTGCGAGGAATCTGTGAGGGGGTAGAGCATCACCTGTGGTGATCAAGTGATTCTCGTCCTGCTTACAGGGGAATTCACACATCACGTTCCTCCAAGCCCATCCTCGGTGTATTGCAGTTAGAGCGGAGGGTGGTGGGCTCTTGACAGAGGAGTCGAGGTAAAGGATTGCTGGGCCGGTGACTTTGAGTGGATGTCTCAGGCTGCTCCACCAGGTGTCGAGTTGGATGTCAGGGGTGTTACTATCCCTATTGCTGACCTCCACTCAACTGTGATCCACCTTCACTTGTGGAAACACAGGCTGCGGTGAATCGGTTGAAATGGGGTGAAGTCTTGGGATATGTGGCATCCATGCTGACCTTCTCAAGGCTGGTGGAAATGCTGTACTCATGTCGTTGCATGAAGTTCTGTGTTCTGCCTGGAACACAGGCATACCAACTGACTGGAGGAGGGGCCTTTATATCCTCTGGAAAGGGAAGCGGTGATTTCCAGGACTGCAACCGAGGAGGATGCTGATCTCAGTGCCTGGCAAGGTCTTTGCTTGGATAATTATTGATAGGGTTTGCCACCATATGCTTGAGCAGTCAGGCTTTACACCAAAGAGGTCAATGATTGAACGTATCCTTGCCCTTCGGCTCCTCACCAAACACAGACGAGAGTTTTGGCAGGGGCTGCTTGCAGCCTATGTTGACCTCCACAAAGCATGCGATTCAGTGAATTGGGATGCTCTCTGGGGGATTTTTTTGTCTTCAGCGGGTGCCACCAAAAACGAATCAATCTGATTTCTGAACTACACTCTTGTACTGAGTGCTGTGAGATGTGGTGATACCATCTCCGACTTATTTCCAGTTATTACTGGAGTTCGTCGGGGTGTGTACTGACCCCCACACATTTCAGCACATTGTATGGACTGATTCTGGGGAGGATGTCGGAGAGAGCAAGCTGCGGTGCATTGTTTGGAAATGTCAAGATCTCTGACCTTGATTTCGCAGATGATGCAATCGTCTTCGCGGAGACTGGATATCCTTTTGGGGGTCTCGCGGTGTTGAATGAGTCGGAGCTGCTGTGATTACGGGTACCCAGGGTCAAACCATGATCCAGGCTTTCAATATCATCTTGTATGCTGTTGTCTTGTGTTTGTTGGGTGTAATGTTGAGGTCATGGAGAGATTCACTTACTTGCAATGGTATTCATGCCTTGCTGGGTGTGAGCCAGAGGTCTGCAGACATCTGGGTCGGGCTTGGGGAGTCATGGATTCATTGGATCATTTGGTGTGGCGCTCTCGATACCTTTGCAGGATGATGAAAGTCCGAGTCATCAGGCCCTTGTGGTTCCAGTCTTGCTCTATGTATGTGAGACTTGGATTCTGACGCAGGAACTGAAATGGAGACTTGATTCCTTTGGTACCAGGTCTCTTCGGAGAATCTTGGCTATCGCTGGTCGGACTTTGTGTCCAATGAGCGGTTCCTGAAAGAGACTCAAATGAGATTTGTTACCTGCATAGTCCGTGAGTGTCAATTGCGGCTGTGTGGAGATGTGCCTCGTTTTCCTGACGCTGATCCTGCTCACCAGATTCTCTCAGCGAGGAAGCTTCGTGAGTGGAGGAGGCCAATGGGCTGACCACGTGCGTCGTGGTTTAGTGGGTTGATCAGCATCTGAAGAAGATGGGGATGGTCCAGGCATCTGCTGGGGGATGGCGAGACGGAGTCCCCTGGAGTACCGGTGGAAAGTGGACGCAACGACGCACTGTTCAGCGCATCCTCCCTGATCTGATCTGACCTACCTCATCAAGTTTGGGGGTTTGATTCAGCATATATGTAAATATATATATATATGTTATAATGTTTATATATTTATATTATATATATAGTTGCGAATTCGCGCCCGCCGGAGTGCGAACGGCCACGTAACTCGAATCGCAGCACGTCGCCCACCGGACGGAAAATTCTGTCGTGACCCTCTCGGACTAACGCCGGGAGCTAGTCACGGGTGGGCCTTTCGGCTCACCACCACGATCGTGCCAATCGGCCACCCGGTGGGATAGGGTTGTTCGCCAAACTCGACCTACCTAAGTACCCACGCGGATGGTAAACCGGGCGATCGCACCTCGCCGCAGGTCGACTCCGGACGCGAGCCACTTGGGCGGCCCGTTCCGTACTATCGGGATAACCGAGCGGTGTTATCGTCGACCTCGACAGTTTCAGATTAATTACCGGGATCTTGCACCCGCTACGAACCTTTACGTGAAACAGGATGGAGAGTCAATGGAGAAAAGACAAAGCGAAACGGGCACAGTTCAACATGCAAGCACTTTATTTACACGACACACGGAGAGCACCATATACAGCCACACAGTGAAAATGCACATAAAACAATTAAAACAATTATGCACAAAAAGCAAATGTAATACGACCGACTAACGCGTACACACGGCAACACTTAAACAGTTCTACTTTACGAGACACGGCGCCACAAGATCCATACAAAAACCCCGAAAGAAAATGGTCACTTCCCTTTGGCTGGTGAGTCCCTCTCCGCGACCGTCGCGTGGTCGCGCCTGGCCGCGACTCCGTGCCCTGGCGTGGTAGGCGAGTCCTCTCCGGCGTGCCTCGCGCCGGCACGTGTTGGCCGCTCGACGCCACGGACGGAGTTTCCGGCGCTATCCCAGTGCGGATAGAAGGGGGGGGGGGAAACGTAGTTGCTCAAGGTCGCGGGGTGTGGAATGGCAGATGCTCCGTCCCGCCAGCGGGGTCTCGGGACAGCCCCACAGAAGACCAGGCCCGCGGCCACCAACGAAGTGTTGCCGTGTGTACGCGTTAGTCGGTCGTATTACATTTGCTTTTTGTGCATAATTGTTTTAATTGTTTTATGTGCATTTTCACTGTGTGGCTGTATATGGTGCTCTCCGTGTGTCGTGTAAATAAAGTGCTTGCATGTTGAACTGTGCCCGTTTCGCTTTGTCTTTTCTCCATTGACTCTCCATCCTGTTTCACGTAAAGGGTTCGTAGCGGGTGCAAGATCCCGGTAATTAATCTGAACTGTCGAGGTCGACGATAACACCGCTCGGTTATCCCGATAGTACGGAACGGGCCGCCCAAGTGGCTCGCGTCCGGAGTCGACCTGCGGCGAGGTGCGATCGCCCGGTTTACCATCGCGTGGGTACTTAGGTAGGTCGAGTTTGGCGAACAACCCTATCCCACGCGGGTGGCCGATTGGCACGATCGTGGTGAGGCCGAAAGGCCCACCGTGACTAGCTCCCGGCGTTAGTCCGAGAGGGTCACGACAGAATTTTCCGTCCGGTGGGCGACGTGCTGCGATTCGAGTTACGTGGCCGTTCGCACTCCGGCGGGCGCGAATTCGCAACTATATATATATAATATATATAAACATATATACATATATATATATATTTACATATATGCTGAATCAAACCCCCAAACTTGATGAGGTAGGTCAGATCAGATCAGGGAGGAGCGCTGGAACAGTGCGTCGTTGCGTCCACTTTCCACCGGTACTCCAGGGGACTCCGTCTCGCCATCCCCAGGCAGATGCCTGGACCATCCCCATCTTCTTCAGATGCTGATCAACCCACTAAACCACGACGCACGTGGTCAGCCCATGGCCTCCTCCACTCACGAAGCTTCCTCGCTGAGAGAATCTGGTGAGCAGGATCAGCGTCAGGAAAACGAGGCACATCTCCACACAGCCGCAATTGACACTCACGGACTATGCAGGTAACAAATCTCATTTGAGTCTCTTTCAGGAACCGCTCATTGGACACAAAGTCCGACCAGCGATAGCCAAGGATTCTCCGAAGAGACCTGGTACCAAAGGAATCAAGTCTCCATTTCAGTTCCCTGGTCAGAGTCCAAGTCTCACATACATAGAGCAAGACTGGAAGCACCAAGGGCCTGATGACTCGGACTTTCATCATCCTGCAAAGGTATCGAGAGCGCCACACCAAATGATCCAATGAATCCATGACTCCCCAAGCCCGACCCAGATGTCTGCAGACCTCTGGCTCACACCCAGCAAGGACATGAATACCATTGCCAAGGTAAGTGAATCTCTCCATGACCTCAACATACACCCAACAAACACAAGACAACAGCATACAAGATGATATTGAAAGCCTGGATCATGGTTTTGACCCTGGGTACCCGTAATCACAGCAGCTCCGACTCATTCAACACCGCGAGACCCCCAAAAGGATATCCAGTCTCCGCGAAGACGATTGCATCATCTGCGAAATCAAGGTCAGAGATCTTGACATTTCCAAACAATGCACCGCAGCTTGCTCTCTCCGACATCCTCCCCAGAATCCAGTCCATACAATGTGCTGAAATGTGTGGGGGTCAGTACACACCCCGACGAACTCCAGTAATAACTGGAAATAAGTCGGAGATGGTATCACCACATCTCACAGCACTCAGTACAAGAGTGTAGTTCAGAAATCAGATTGATTCGTTTTGGTGGCACCCGCTGAAGACAAAAAAATCCCCCAGAGAGCATCCCAATTCACTGAATCGCATGCTTTGTGGAGGTCAACATAGGCTGCAAGCAGCCCCTGCCAAAACTCTCGTCTGTGTTTGGTGAGGAGCCGAAGGGCAAGGATACGTTCAATCATTGACCTCTTTGGTGTAAAGCCTGACTGCTCAAGCATATGGTGGCAAACCCTATCAATAATTATCCAAGCAAAGACCTTGCCAGGCACTGAGATCAGCATCCTCCCTCGGTTGCAGTCCTGGAAATCACGCTTCCCTTTCCAGAGGGATATAAAGGCCCCTCCTTCCAGTCAGTTGGGTATGCCTGTGTTCCAGGCAGAACACAGAACTTCATGCAACGACATGAGTACAGCATTTCCACCAGCCTTGAGAAGGTCAGCATGGATGCCACATATCCCAAGAACTTCACCCCATTTCAACCGATTCACCGCAGCCTGTGTTTCCACAAGTGAAGGTGGATCACAGTTGAGTGGAGGGTCAGCAATAGGGATAGTAACACCCCTGACATCCAACTCGACACCTGGTGGAGCAGCCTGAGACATCCACTCAAAGTCACCGGCCCAGCAATCCTTTACCTCGGACTCCTCTGTCAAGAGCCCACCACCCTCCGCTCTAACTGCAATACACCGAGGGATGGGCTTGGAGGAACGTGATGTGTGAATTCCCCTGTAAGCAGGACGAGAATCACTTGATCACCACAGGTGATGCTCTACCCCCTCACAGATTCCTCGCACATAGCCATCCTTGTCCACCCTCAGCGCACGTACAGTTTTACACCTCAATTCCCTGAAAAGCTCAGCTCTGCCATTAAACCTGGTCCTGTGACTTACGTCAATGGTATCCAGTGTTCCTTGAGAGACAAGCTTCTTCTTCGCCCAACGGTGAGTTCCATGACATCCACCGGCAACATCAAGAATGGTTGTCTTGAAGGCACTCCACAACTCTTCAGGATTCCCCAAAGCACCCAGACCGCCCAAATCCCCACTCAACCTGTTCGCAAACTCCTCAGCTACCCTCTCATCCTTGAGTTTGTCAACATCCAGCCTCGGCTGGGATGGTACCATTCTCCCGGATTTAAGCTGCAACTTCAGTGTTGCTACCACAAGCCTGTGGTCAGTATTGAGAAAAGGAACACTCCGGTAGACCCTGCAGTTCTGGATCATCCTCGAGCGACCATCAACGAGCACATGGTCAATCTCCTTTGCCACACCGCCAGCGTTGGAATAACAAGTCCAGCGATGAGCCTGTGGGTGCTGAAACCATTAACCAGCCACCCTAAGTCCATGACCTCTTGCAAAGTCAAGGAACTTGGTGCTATTCTGGTTCACAGTTCCAGACCCATGGGGACCAACACACGTCTCATAACCATCCCTACCAGTTCCATTCGATGCATTGAAATCCCCCAAAACTAGAAGTGTATCTCGCCTGGGGCATAATCAACCACAGAATCGAGTGTGGCATAGAATGCGTCCTTCACGGTGAGATCACATGCCTCAGTCGGAGCAAATACAGAGACCAGGGAAATGACACCCAAGGAGTGACAAATCCTTAGTCTTATAATACGCTTGTTGACCGGTGTTACCTCATGGGGTCAGCTTATTTGACACAGCTGCAGCAACTCCTTGGGCAAGGCAACCATGAGAGCGACCAAACCAAGAGTAGGTGTAACCACCCACCATTATCTCGCCACTTTCCGGTCTCCGAACCTCAAAGAGTGCTGCAATACCAATATTAAAACGTGTGAGATCAGATGATAACAGAGACAGGTGATCATCCTCTATTTGGATGACATTTCAGGCACCCACCCAAAGCGACCGTCTAAGGTTAACCCAAGGAGAACGCCGTCTAGTGGACGACAACTCAGCACCACCCTGACACACACGACCGCAATCTGACCTGGGAAGATTACCCCATGGTTTTCCTCCTATCAAAAAATGAGGGCCCCGAAGGCTTTGCCCCAATCCCATCATCCGGTGAGCTTCCCTGTGGAAGGCACAGCAGGTACTCCCACGGAGTGGGGTTTCAATTGTCTTTGCGTTTTTGTGTTTTATGGAATGAAGGGTTTTACGGTAGCTGGAGTGCAAATCCTGCCACCAACTTCTGAAAGAAAAAAAAGTAAACAAATGCAGGACGACGTCTGCAGACACAGTTGGGCACTAGATATGGATGGCCGTTGGCTCACAAAGAGCTCCTCCACCCTTTGACAAGGTTTGTTTTTAATCCTGCTGGGTGTCCATATCGTTCAAATTCCTCACCAAGAAATCTGATGGGGGAGATGGTTTAGTCGCCAACACCCGACCATGAAACAGGTTTACCTGGGAGCTGTGGCAAGTCACAGATCGAGTCCCATCACAGCACTTGCTGCACGACCTGCCAGCAACGTGTCGCCTGCCACGCGAGCACATTGTCTCTGCCCTGGTGATCACCAGTCAGGTTTGCAGCCAGGAACATTAGCCACCTGAGTTTAATGCTAGTTTAGCCACCTGGGTTTCATTGATTAGGTGAGAGCCAATTGGTTATTCCCTCCAATCACAGGCGAGAGATGTGGGTGGGTCTTCGTTTTCATATATATTTACAGTATATAAACTACATGGCCAAAAGTATGTGGACACCTACTCATCCATATTAATGCCCCCGATTTTGGAATGCGATGTTGGAGTTGGTCCCCCCCTTTGCTGCTATAAGTCTCCACTTTTCTGGGAAAGCTTCATCACATAATCACATGATGTGATACCCGGATCAAAAAGAATATGCACGTGTAAAGATGACATACAATACAAATAACATCTTTTTCATGGTGACAAACAGCACAGTGCATAGCTCTACATGTTTATGTTTCAGTAAGTGTTCTGTCATAGCACAAAGTGCGACTTGTACACACTTAAGGATGTATTCTATCCATAACAAGGATAAAGCAGCTGCAGGATTCTGCTCATCTCATCAACAGTTGACACTGCAATCGACACCGCATCCCAAAATAATAGTACAGCACAATGCACACAACATATGACCTTTTAAAAAAGATAGCTGTAATGACCATGATAAGAGATTGGAGAATAAATCAACCCTCAATAAATCGTCAGAGGCCTAAAACAAAATTGTAAACTTTTACTGGCATTACAAGCAAATACCTTTTTAGCTGTGGATAATATGAATGTTTATTAGTCCCAGTGCTGAGAGTTAAATCCTTGCAGGTTGGAAAATTTGATCCAACAAGATACAGTACAGTACAACGAATTGATAACAGCACAATCCATTATACGCAACTTCACTCTTAATATATGCGTGGTGTTGGCTTAATGGTTGGGGTGGTGGGTTTGGGATCCTAGGATCCTGAGTTCAAATCCCCCTCATCTGTTGAATTAATACCAGGTTGGGTTGACTGCCTGTCATCCTTCAGAGGTCGGCAAAATGAGTACCAGCTTGCTGGTATCCTGCGTCAGAGTGGCGACCCGTCCAGGATTGTGCCTAATAGCTAAGAAGACTGCTAAGGCAGCACCAATGCTCTGCACAGAGTGTGGTCCCAATGGATGGATGTATGGACATCCATTAGTCTGGCACATGACAACGATCTGGCTCATTGGCTTGACTATCCTCTTCCCCATAATAAAGAAGCTTTGCTCAAGTGGGCACACAAAGCCTCTCAAGGAAGCCATTTAATAAAGCATGAACACCATGAATTGTTTGTCGTTAAAATTTAAAGTTACCTTAAATGGTTGCTCCTTAGAAACAGCATATTGCTGGGTGGAATTTGCCTCCATGGCACCATCTTCTCCAGATTTCCAAAGTGTGTGGCTCAGGTCATGTTGCCCATCGATAGACCCATCATCCCAGTACCCTCCAACACAGGCCTGACCCTGATCATCTTCATGTACAATCTCGAGCTCTCGGCGATTGTTCAGCTGCCCAGTGCCATCGGTCATTCCGTGCTGAACCTCCTCCAGCAGGACAACTCGATTATGAGATAAACCGACATCTGTGGATAACAAGAAATTTTTTTTTTCATTCTTTCCAAATGGTAGTTCACATATGATTATGTTACATGGAATCTAATCATTCCTTGTGGGATACTAAGGAAGTACATTGGGAAGCGAAGAAAAGTTGGCTGAGACTCGGTCTGCTCTCGCCTATTTACTGCAAGAATGTCGAGTAGAAATCAACACAAATATTGGTTGGATGTGAATACACACAAGCGCACTTGCACACACGCTGCATTCCCATATACACAGATACGGATAGGGATAGGGATATAGATATGTCATGTGGATACGGTTAAGATAAGGATTGAGACATACATATGTCATGCAGAAACGGATATAGATACTTTATGCGGATATGGGTCAGATAGGGATATCGATACGTCATACGGATACGGGTCACATTGGGATAGGGAAATCAATACGTCATGCGGATACGTGTCAGAAAGGGGATATGGATACAGGTCAGATAGCGATAGGGATATGGGTACGTCATACGGATACAGATAGGGTAAGGATAGGGACATAAATACAGTGCCTACAGAAAGTCTACACCCCCTTTCAAAATTTTCACCTTTTGTTACCCAATAGCCTGGAATTAAATTGCATTAAATCAGACTTTTTCCACATCGTAACCCACAACTTCCAAGTGAAAAACAAATTCTACAAATTTCAGAAAATTAATTAAAGATACAAAACTAGAATATTGCTACGGTTGTGGGGGTAGATGGAGGAATTTAAGAGGAAAGTTAGGATTGAATAGAGTTGTTTGGTCCGTGGACGTGTAGGAGATATCTCAATGTAATCAAGTCGGGAAACTGTGAGCGTAAGTCTTACTTGTCACCACACGGGGTGGTGCGGTGTTAATTAGATAGGGATTAAGAATAAGTTTCCCCAGTATGTGATTGCCCCCATGTAACCTATTCCTACGTTTTTTTCATTTACAAGCGAGCCAAACGTGCCAAGCAGGCAGAAGCCCCACCTCCAAGGGTGACGGTGGGCAAAGTCAAGCCCCCGAGGCTGATGATTGATGCGTGTGACACGAATAGGAGGAAGAGGAGTGCATGCAAGCCACGTCCTGGAGAGGAAACGGTGGTTCGGAGACATCAGTCAATCGGTTGAGCATACACACAACACAGTTTGGAAGAGGAACGGTTGAGTGCGGATTGAGGGTCGCAAGCGGTCGAGAGAGAATGTAATGAGGAGATGGCCTGTAAGAACAGGGCTTTACGGCTGGCTTTCCTTTGACGCATGAAGAAGACGGCACAATTCTTGTATTTGTGCTGAGACCAATTGGCGAGCATTGTGAAGCGAGACGTTGGCCATCAACTCTTGGTTGGTCGTGTGGAACGGACCCCCCCGAGCCTCATATTTGTCAAATAGCAGCTCGGTGAGGATGATCGACGCACGAAGCAGCTGCACAGGGTTTCTGAGCCTTGGTGTTGAATACCGTTCACGAATTGCCTGACGTACGTTTGTCCCGCTGCGAGAAAGTGACTTGGCACCATTTTGCACGCATCTACACGTGCAAATAGAAGTGCCTTGATTCTAAATTCCACAAAGACCATCTCTGGGCCAAGCTAAGTACCAGAATAAAGGAAGGGTTTTCCTTTATTTCATTCCCCCTTGTCTGAATTTAAGTCTGTGTGTAGAGGCTCCTCAATTTAGACTTTAGGATTAGTTTACCTCACATATTATTTTATTCTGATTATTGTCCCTTGTAAATATTCGTCTATTTTCATTAAATGTGTTCATTTTAAGTGGCTGTGTCGGTGTATCTGTTGTGGGGTTCGAGTATAAAACCCCCTTGTGCCCATGCACGCGCATCTCCCAGAGTCTCGGCTGTTGGCCTCCAAGGGAGAAGTTCAACCGTCTGGGCTGGCGGTGTTAACCGCCCATCAACACAATTTGGGTCGGTTGGGGGAGGGGGGGTGATTAACCTTGGCCACCAACGCCGCAGCATTATCTTGGTTGGATAAGTGTCACCCCCCTTATAATGAGACGGTGCTGATCTATTTTCCGATATTGAAGGCCTTCATCATTATTGGGAGAGTAGAAGCAACATGTCCAAGGTAGTGACCAGGTCTGAATCCAAATTGATGATCTAAAATGAGGCTGCTGGGATCTTTCCTGCCGACCAATTTATCCAAGAATGACCCTCAAAATTTTTCATACTGATCAGATGTAGCGTTCTATGTATGCAATTATGACATCACACAAAATAATACTTATTCCCCATGTGGAGTATTTGCCATGTGCCAAGTTTCAAGTTTCTCCTTGGTGCGGTTTCAGAGATAAAGAGGTCCAAAGTTTTTCCGTTTTTGCAACATGGCTGGTACACCACATGACCGATGACATCATAATTATCAATCATATATTCCACATGAGTTGCTCCTATGGTGAAAATTTCGTGTCAATCCGATAAGTGCTTGAAGAGAAAAACCACATTCACGTTCTGTGTGGACAAATGGACAGACAGCCAGCCAAACGGACAAACCCAAATGCAATACCCTCTCCTCCGGTGAGGGTAATTATAACAAAACTTTTTCCACATCTGCTCTTTCATTGCAAGCCACTTAAGCACTTGTTAAGCAACACTTATTTTGCCATGATCACAAAAAGAAAAGAAAAAA
>CM068967.1:83409581-83422264 GCA_035128595.1 Eptatretus atami
AAGAGAGAGATGCACAACAGGCTGTCTCTGATGAGTGAAGTATTTCATGATAAGTTTAACATTTATCCTGTATTTTTAAGACATTCTTTTGAGTATAGTTCAGATCAAGGTCACTGAGTCTGGACGAGAGTGTCCAATGTAGTTGTCTTCTGATCGTAGGTAAGTAAAATAAGTGACATGACAACCTAGGGGACGTGTTAGTAACCAAAATCCTTTTCTTATTTATATTGCTGTAGTTTATTTGAAGTGACTTTAGATTTTTTTCGTAGTCACTAGAGTGAATGACGTTGCTAGTTTCCATGTATCATGAAAGAGCTTTCCCTTTTGGTTCAGAATTGACGGATTGCAAAGAAAAGTCGTATCGAAGATGGTGACAAAAAGGATACCTCATTTGTGAACTTACTTGGTTATCCTGTTTATTCCTTGTATCATCGTCAAACAATGTGGATTTATGTGGTATTTGATTATACAAGTGGAACACATAACTTTTGTAAAACTTTGTCCCAGAGTACCACAAAGAGAGGGGCAATGTTTTATTGATTATGCTGATTGAATCACCGAGATCATAACGTTTACAGTTTAAAAGACACTTTTGTTGAAAGGGTGTGATGTATTTTCTGCACTTCTCTCAAGCATCAAGCTTGGTTTGGTGTACTACTACTACTACTACTACTCTATACTACTACTTACTACTACTACTACTATTACTACTACATATACGAACAGACATACATTATAGACAGCAGAATACATTATTTTGGTCTATTGGAGTTGTGTAAATAACTTACATAATATTGTTTTTGTTTGAAATAAACTCTACTACTACTACTACTACTACTACTACTACTACTACTACTACTTCCGACTACTACTACATAAGGTGCCAATGATCCACCTTAGTACTTGCAAAATCGAAGATTTTTCAAGTATATTGGTCAATCATTTGTTTATTTTGTCTGTTTGTCTGTTTGTCTGTTTATTCCTACAGGTCACAATTTTAACCGATCTTTCACGAAACGTCACCACATGGTAGAGTTTTGCTAAGCAAGAAGCTATTGTTTTTGAGGTCAAAAGGTCAAAACGTACAAATAGGCCAAAGGTCAACAAATTTGTCAAATCTAAAATCCTCAATTACAATCTGATTGACTTGAAATTTGAAGAGGATTTATATTTCAGGTCATTGAATTCAACTCGACAATTTTTTAAAGTTAATGTAGACCAAAGGTCAACATAGTCCAACGGTCACAACTTAGGTGGGATTTCTAAATCCTTCAATTTTCATCCAATTGAGTTGAAATTTGAAGAGGATTTATATTTTGGGTCACTGAATTCAACCAGCCAATTATTTTTGAGGTCAATATCGACCAAAAGGTCAACATAAGCCCAAGGTCAATAACTAAGGTGGTACTTCTAAATCCTTAAATTTTCATCCCATAGACTTGAATTTGAAGAGGATTTGCATATCAGGTGACTGAATCAACCACCAATTATGTTTGAGGTCAACATCGGCCAAAAAGGTCAACATAGGCTGACTTTTCTAAAATTATCAATTTTCATCCGATTGACTTGAAATTTAAAGCAGGAGTTGCAATATTTGGTCATTGAATTCAACCATCAATTATTTTTGAGGTCAAATTTGTTTTATGGATTTTGCAAGTATCGTGCTCTACACGAATCTTATTGTTGTATGGTTGACCATATGAGTTTTCACTCTCCACACTCATCTATCCCTAAATCTTCTCTCCTCCCTTGTGTCCATCTCCACACACTTCAAGTTTGTTTTCAGCCACTTCTCCTGCCAATGCATTCAAATCAGAGGCTTGCCTTGAATGCTGACCAACATTCCCCTCCTCCCTCAGTGTACGTCTCAACAATACTTGAACTGAAAACCAATACAACCAAACAACACAATATGCCATCAACCTTTGGAACTATACATAACCTTTATCTATGTGCCTCTGAACAACATTCGTCATTCTGACTGATGCTTACCCTGTCATAGATCACTTCATTTATCCTTACTATTCTGTCAAGCACACCGTCTGCTTCAGAGACCATAACACCACCGCCTAGCTACCATCTCATATCTATTCTCCAGATCCACAACTCCAATTCAGTTATTGTTGGCTTCAAAATATCTCCTGTCTCTGAATATCATTTGTTGTTCCCCTACCTGGCATACGTAAACTCAAACCATTGCTCTCAACCTCCACCAACTCTCTTGGCCTATCATTCACCAAGCTGTTTATTTCTGTAGATAGCTAACAAATGACTCTCCTTCCAATCCTTTGGCATCTCCCGCTCCCAGATCCGAAACCAATAACAGTCAAAGTCAATCCACTCCTGCATCCTCAATACTAAATAATCTTTCCCCCACCCTGATGGTCTTAAACTTTTCCTATCTTTTGTCTTTTTTCTATCTTCCTTTATCTTAGCAGTTCGGGGACAATCTGGTGGTGATTGTTGGGGGTTAAGTTGGTTAACTGGTGGAATAGTTATCCTTAAAACATACTTAAAATAACCAATGATGTAATCTTCTGGCGAATCAGAGGTGCTATAAAACCTCTTCCCCATTGTCTTGGTGGGTTATCCATCTTGGAGTGAGACAAGGAGAAAGAAAACTCCGATGTAACACCAATGGGCTGGAAAATCCATGGGCTTGGTTGCCAATTCTCCGAGTAGCGATGACACGAACCGAATCCATCCCTCAGTAGCAGTGGCGATGCACCGTAGCCATAGCCAGTTGAAAGCATGAGAGTTCGCACATCAGCACCAGAATTCAAGCCCTCTGCCTAAAACATTCATTCATCTCATAGGTTTACCGCGCCTTTTGACAATGAGACCCCAAACCTGCAAGGACAGATTTTATCTGAAATGAGAGCAATGAAAGGACTTTGCCGCCTAAAAATATCTTTGTTTCCGAGTCAGCTCAACTGTCGTAGTTTAATCTTTCACTTGTGCAATTGAATGAACTTTCCAAGCACATTAATGACGTCAATATCTGTGATTTGTATTCAAGAACATTGAAGAGTTCACCAACTATTGGACAAAGATATTCAAAACATTAGAATTTGCAGATCCACTTTGTTTACAGCTTCTGGAACACTAGTCAAACAGGAGCAGCAATTGGTTGTTGGAATAATAATCAAACTGTCGTTACTCAACAACCTTATATCAATCACCAAAGTATCGGATCGGATTGTATGAGAAATATTTAACGGGAACCCTAAACCATATGATAACATAAGATAAGAAAGAACTTTATTTCACCAAGTGTAAAAACAACAAGTATGTCTTGGTGTTTGTCACATGGACAATCACAATAAATCATACTCCTCATCAAAAGTATACAAACAATGCACCAGATAATAAAACTGCATTTAAAATAAGCTCAAATATACATTGCCTTCAGAAAGTATTCACACCCCTCGACTTTTGTCACATTTTAATTGTGTGACAGCTTCAATTTAAAATGGATGAAATTTAAATATTTTGTCACTGATCTACACAAAATACCACATAATGACAAAATAAAAACATGTTTTTGGAAATTTCACAATTAATGAAAATGAAAAGCTGAATGTCTTGCATCAATAAGTATTCAATCCCTTTGCTGTGAAACTCCAAATCGAGCTCAATGTATCCAATTTCCTTTCTCATACTTGAGATGTCTCCAAACTTGATTGGAGTCCATCTGTGGCCATTCAATTGATTGGACATTATTTAGAGAGAACAACACTTTCAAAAGGTCCCACAGTTGACAAATGCATGTCAGAGTAGAAACTCCACCATGAAGTCCAAGGGACTGTCCGTAGAACTCCAAGATAGAATTGTGAGGAGGCATAGACTGGGGAGACTATAAAACAATTTTTAGAGAATTGAAAGTTCCCAAGAGCACAGTGAGCTCCATCATGAGGAAATGGAAACAATATGGAACAACTCAGAATCTTCTAGAGCTGGCCGTCCTGACCAAACTGAGCAAACAGGCAAGAAGGACCTTGGTTAGGGAGGTGACCAAGAACCCAAGGACTACTCGACAGAACTAGAGTTCCTTGCTGAGATGGGCGAACCTGCTGGAGGGACAACAGTCTCTGCAGCATTTAAAAAAAGCGAGGCTTTATGGAGGCGTGGCCAGATGGAAGCCACTCCTGAAAAAGGCAATGACTGCATGCCTAAAGTTAGCAAAAAGGCATGTGAAAGACACTGAGAGCATGAGTGGAGCCATACAAATTAAGTGTGAAGATACTCTGCAGTGCCATTAACTCCTGAAGGAGAGATTGCACCATTTCAAATTAACAATGGAATTCTTCAAGGTGAACTGCTCGCTCCTTACTTGTTTACCATTGCTTTAGACTAACCTAACTCTTGAGATGCCGATCAGCTGCTACACACGACACATGTGGTAGGCCGTGGCATCCTCCACTCACAAGGCTCCCTCGCTGAGAGAATCTGGTGAGCAGGATCAGCATCAGCAAAACGAGCTAATGTTCATCCAGTCTCAGCTGATGATCACGGAAAATACAGGTAAAAATATCATCCGAGTCTCTTTCAGCAACCGTCGTTGGACAAAAAGCCCGACCAGCGACAGCCAAGGATTCTCCGAAGAGATCTGGTACCGAAGGAGTTAAGTCTCCATCTCAGTTCCCTGGTCAGCGTCCAAGTCTCACATCCATGGAGCAGACTGGAAGGACTCAAGGACCTAAGCACAGACTTTTGTCCTCCTGCACATATACTGACAGTGCCACACCCAATGTCCAGTGAATCCATGACTCCCCGGGCCCGACCTAGACGTCTCTAGACAACTGGATCAAACATGCGGAGACATGAATATCACTACCAGGTAAAGTGAATCTCTCCGTGACCTCAACATCTTCACCAAAAACAGGTACAGAAAAGGTAACAGCAATCCATGATGTCATTGAAGCCTGGATCTCAGTTTGACCCAGGATACCTGTAATCCCAGTGGCTCTGACTCCTCACTTAGTACTCGAGGACCCCGTAAGGATATCCAGTGTCCACACAAAGATGACTGCATCATCAACGAAATCAAGGTCAGAGATTTGACATTCCAAATAATGCACAGCAGCTTGATCTCTGACATCCTCCCCATAATCACGTCCTTAAAGGGTCAAAACTGTGGGGGGCCAGTAACACCCCTAAAGAACTGCAGTAACAACTGGCCATAACTCAGAGATGGAACCACCACACCTCACAGCACTCTCAGTACAGCGTATATTTCAGACATCAAATTGATAAGTTTTGGTGGACACCCATGAAGACCGAGAATCTCCAGATGGCATTCCGACTCACTGAATGAAATGCTTTGCAGAGATCACACATACGCTGCAAGCAGCCCCTGCAAAACTCTTGTCTCTGTTCAGTAAGGACCGAAGGGCAAGGATACGGTCAATTGTTGACCTCTTTGCTGTAAAGCCCGACGCTCCGGCCGCTAGTACTCCAGATGCGGCAAACCCTGGCAAGAATTGTTTGAGCAAGACCTTGCCCGGCCCTGAGAGCAATGTCACCACGGTAGCTGTTGCATTTGGCGATCACCCTTCCCTTTCCAGAGAGGTAAAACAAGCCCCTCTTCCAGTCAGTTGGGATGATGCCTGTATTCCAGGCAGAGCACAGAACTGCATGCAGCGACACGAGTGCAGCATTTCACCAGCCTTGAAAAGTTCAGCATGGAGCCACAGATCCCTGGAGCTTTACCCCATTTCAACCGGTTCACCGCAGCCATGTGTTTTCACAAACTAAGGTGGACTGCAGTTGATTGGAGGGTCAGCAAAAGGGGATAGTTACACCTCTGAATATCACACTCGACAGCTCGTGGGTCAGCCTGGTCAAACTGCTCAAAGTAACTGGCCCAGCGGTCCTTCACTACAGACTCCATTGTCAAGAGTCACCACCCTCCGCACTAACTGTAGTACACCGAGGCATGGGCTTGGAGGAATGCAAATCATGCAACCCTCTTGTAAGCAGGACGAGAATCACTTAACACACATGGTGCTTTCCCCTTCACAGATTCCTCGCAAATAGACCTCCTTGTCTGCCTCAGCAACATTTGCAGTTTTATGCCTCAGCTCCCCGAAACAGCTCAGCTCATGCAATGCAAGGAGTGAATGGATGCGCTTAACATCTGTTCAAATGTTTTCCACCAATAAATCCACACATTGACCAGACGCTAGGACATCAGCATGCGCAGAACCTCTGGTCCACAAAAAGAACCCAAAGAAGCAAAATGTCATGAAATATGGAATGTACCAAAGCAAATGAACACATTGTTAAAGTGTGGAGATTCCTGGGCCTGAATTTGGAGGGCACGTTTTACAATGGCCAGGTCATAGGTAACGATGGCATACTTCTCCCCACATTCAGAGGGAAACTTTTTGTGACTAGTGAGTGTTCCCTCACAACATCCAATCTTGTTGGAAGGAAATTTAATGTCTTCCATGTAACAATCGCTCACAGGGGCAGGTAATCTTTGAACACCAAGGAATTCCAGGCACACCACATTAGAATATGTTTCTTGATGTGACAGCAATCATCTCAGATCAGGTTCATTTTCATCGCTCTCATCAAGTCTGGGGGTTGCGTCTCTGTATAAATTTCATTGTTGACTTCGACATTGAGGCTCTTCACTTAGTGGTATAATGTGTTGCTCTGGTGCTTCATACTGCTCCATCTTAAAGGGTTTTTCCTGATGGTATACATCTTCAGATGAACATTCCCCCATTGAAGTGGCCTGGTGAAATGTAGCTATGTTTTGATAGCAGATGCTGACAGTGTTGTGAGGATATCTTTTCTTGACAAGGTTTCAGTTAACTAATCATAATTATCCACGCCAAACCTGTTGACAGACCTGTCTGCTCCCTGCAGGGCAGTACTTCAGCAAAACTCCGCAGAACAAATTATGTAGCACATGTCCGGAGAAATGCCAAGCGAAGCTCATCCAAGTGGATTTGGACAAGACGGACATGGCTGGGAAATCGGCAGGATTGGATTCATCATGCCATGGTAAGAGGGCCCTCGAGCACCAACTAACATCGTTGTCCAAGACTCTGATTATGATGATGACTTGGGTGAGGAGGAAGATGAAATTACAAGGTAAAGTATTTCCTCAGACGAAGAGGAAGGAAACCGATGAGCAGTAGCCAGTTAACACTCATCACAAACCATGAGATGAGTGAACATTTCATTTTACATCATTTACCATTGGTTTCAGCAAACACAATGCCATAGCTGTCTTTATTCGTTTGAATAATTAATCCAAACAAGGGATATGTTTTACAGATATTAATTTCAAACAAAGAGGGTGTAACCAGCTAACGATGAGTTTTCATATGGCAATGGAAGGAACTCAGGTGTACACTTAGGCCGACAAATAGGGGAGCCATCTTGTGACAAATTTAGGAACTAAGTAGGGTCAGTATCACAATAAGGTAGTTTTGGGCAACCACACGGTCCACATAGGTCAACATCCTTCCAAATCGACCTATAAAACTACCCAGACGTCTGCTGTTTGTAAAACTTGCTCTTGTTATCAGAGTCAGTCAGGTTTACATGTCGAACATCGTGAACAGCTGCGGCATCACTGAGTATCAAGCTGTGTGCATGTCCAGTGACTTTTGACCTCTGGTGACCTAACATAAGTACAAAATTTACTCATGATATCTATACTAATAAAAGGCTGTGTGTGTGTGTCAGTGTGTCAGTGTGTGTGTCTCCTCCATAAACTCCAAACCAATGAAACCTTGCAGCCTGAACTTTGCATGCACACGAGAAAAACTCCAGGAAGTGCTAGAGTGAAAATTGGGTGTTTGGTTAAATAAAACCCCTTTTGAAGATAATTAATGGACTTATTTAATATATATACTTCATCAGGTGATCTTCGGCCCTCGCTCTCTGGGTTTAAGGCGTTTCCCTGGGTAACCTCACCGGGGTCTGAAGCCGCCATGTTTTTTTGACCTGCTCAACACAT
The DNA here is from genome assembly GCA_035128595.1 of Eptatretus atami. Lineage (NCBI taxonomy): Eukaryota > Metazoa > Chordata > Myxini > Myxiniformes > Myxinidae > Eptatretus > Eptatretus atami. The sequence continues at coordinate 83,417,563 of CM068967.1, forward strand.
TTTTGTGTTCTGGGCCTTGATAGATTTTTAAATTTAATTTTGCTAATTTCCCACTTGAATTCTATTTCAAAGAACTGTTTAAAGGTAATCTTTTGTGTTTTATCGTCTTTATGTATTCATGCATGTGTATACGTTTATAAACTGTATATACCATAAGGCCACATAAAAAAAATTACTTGTTTAGCATCCTCCTCTTCCAATTTTTCAGGTAGGGAGGGAGGTTTTTTTTTTTTAATGAATGGAGTGGCGGCGTGCCTGGAGGACAAAGAACATCTATGGTATCATGGTCAGAAGGCAAGTTAGGAAGGTACAGAAGACCATAGAAACTTCAAAGCTTGAATGGAAGAAGAAAACATAAAATGCTGTTTAATCTTTGTTCAAGTGAAAGTTAAACTTGTACACATGTATTAAAGTGATAAATGATATTAAAAACATAAAGAGTTAACATATAAACAGAGCTTTTTCTTGTTGTTCCTAGCCACATGGATTTGGTACATGACTGACCATTGAAATACGAGTGGATCTGTCTGTGAAACCTGAAATAAATTCAATGTCATAGGAAATGATGTACACACAGTGGCATCATTCTATTTCTACAGGGTGTTTCATTAAAAAATGACCCCATAGTGGTCCTGGAAATGACAGGTACGTGAATGACAGGCATTCTAGGAGCACTATGAGACATTCTCCTTCAACACCCTGGAGTACATGTAATGTACATTGAGTGAAATTTAATAGTGCTGAGAAGTCCAAGTGAACAAATTAAATTTTGTCAACCAGTCATCGTACACATTTCGAAGTGACACTGCTGGGACTCAGGACCAATTTTACTGCACATGTACATGCACATGCAGATAAAGAAACCAACATCTGGCTGAAAAGTTGATACAGTAGTCATCTCATGCAGTAGTGTTAGTACTTCAGTCTTTAGCAGTGAATTTCTTGCCACATCTATGGACTTTTCTTTGGCCCACTGTCTTGACAGAAAGGATAGAAACCTACTGTCACAAGATTTTCAACAGCACACACAATGGACACATATGTCTCATACCCAGCAGAATAATAGGTAATTATATTTGTGATCTGCAGTCAATATTGGCCCGCACATGAATGTTCTCAGAAGTGAAATCGTCCTCTTCGCCAGCTCGATATTCCTAAACACACTTCCACAACTGGAAAGGATCGTCTCCATCTCAACTTCAAGTTCATCCTTCATCTTCTTGGTCAGTCTATTGAGGCATGGAGGCACCTCCACTTATCGCATCGTCACAATGAATGACAGTTCCAACCGTTCTTTGCTGTGTGGGCAGTAGGATTGAAGGCAACCTTTCGGCCATCTGCTTTTCATAGAAGGGCAGTGATCTTCTGTAGTGGCAACCTTGAAAGAAAAGATTAAATTAAATGACTACCTCAATGAAGTGCATAGAGCCATACTAGGCTGGACACATTTTTATGGTTTTGACAAAATGGCAAAATAATTTGTTTGGTTCTATGCTAAAAACTATGTATGTTTAGCAACCGGAAAAACAAATGGCGTCGATGTTAATGCGCAGCGCATTGGTGGGTACGCATTTGTCCGATAGAGGGGCGCATCAACGGGATGGTCGTCGGTGGTTTAAAAGCACAAACATATTCTAACACTGTTCTTAGGCGGGAAAATGTTTTGAGAGATTTTACACTTTAAGGGTTTTAAAAAATCAAAAAAATCCAGGTCGGAGACATTTCTCCAGTCGGGCAGGGACGTTAAACAAGTAAATTTATTTTATGTGGCATAATGGAAGTGTGTCTGTCTGTCTGTCTGTCCTGTCTGTCTGTCTCTGTCTCTCTCTCTCTCTCTCTTCTCTCTTCTCTCACGACCCTCCCTCCCACAGTGAATAACAACATTTGTGAGGTGTCACTTCTCCGCACCTCCCCCTGAACTCCCCGTCTCCATCCTCTCTACCTGCGCCTCTCCCTTCACCCTAACACCTGTCCTCCTCTCACCCTACACTGTCTCCTCTCTCTCCCTCCTCTTTCTCCCCCCCCACCCACCCTGTCCTCTCACCCCTACATCTGTCTCCTCTCTCTCACCTCCCTCTTCTCACCCCCCCACTGTCGCGGTTGTATTTTGCTAGTTCTAAATAAACATTATGTTAATACTTAAAGCGAACGCAGTGAGCTCATACTTAACGCGTGCACATGAGAGAATAGGAAACAACAACACAATACCATGGCAATTTCGGAATCCGTGTCGTTGGCTATGACCCTTTTGGCTCCCGTTTTTTTTTTGCTTCTGGTTATTTTTTGTTTCCGGTTTTTGTCATGGGGAATGATGCATGCCGGGAGATAAAGCATTGTTGGAGACATGAAAGACCCAAATAATATCAGACATGGTATATATTTCCTCCACTGATTTTAATAAAGATATCTCCGCATCATCAAAAAATAATTTTTAATCGTGATTTACATTATTTGATCGCTGATCCGAATCCAGCGCGAAGTAACCGAATTGCGTATACAGTTGTGAACAAGTTAAGGTAAAGTCAGAAGTGAATGTAAGAAGAATCTACGTTCAATCTAGTATTAATTTTTTTAGATGAGATCCTATTCTGGGCGCGTGTAGTTGTCGTTGTGAAGGTAATGTTTGAGGATTTTTTTTTTTCAGATGAGATCCTGTTCTAGGCGGTGTAGTTGTTGTTGTGAAGGTATGTTAAGGTAATATTTATTTTCTTCATAGCAAAAAGACTGTTTAATTTGATATATTTAAAAGCGAATGTAAGAAGAATTCTACGTCACTTCTCGCTTTGCTGTTCCATATTATTTTGGTATACAGATGTTTGTATATCCCAAGATTTCGGGAGATATTCCAATTTGTATTTGTTGTACCCCATTATTTTGAGGAAAATGGAACTGTCGCACCTTTGAACAAAAAGGGGTTAATAAACGCACACTAGGGTGGTCCAACTGTTACAGTAAAAATGATGTTGGTCAAATTATTTTCTCCACATCCTTATTTTGTCCACTAGGGTTAACTTACACATGTGTGGAATTTGAGCTCGATTTGTGGATATTTAGAGGTCACCCCAAGCATGTCCCTATAATATATATACATTATATATGTATTTCCTTCTTCTTTCGGCTGCCCTTTAGGGGTCGCACAGCGTGATCCGTATGCCTCGCATCGTGATTGGCACAGGTTTAGGCCGGAGCTTCCGACGCATCTTCATTACGAGGGATATGGTACCCTATTTTACGGGGCATACACGGCAGTACACTGGTACTCACTTGCCGACCTCGGAAGATGACGGCTGCATCAACCTCTGGTGTGTAATTATTCAAGCGGCACGGGCTTGAACTCAGGACCTCTTGGATCCCAAGCGTACCCTACCACTACGCAAACCAGGCTTATTATATGTATATTGGTTGCCAAATAGTTCCACGTTTTGCCTCATGATCCACAACTCTTTGACGCACTGTAGGAAAACTAACCAACCTAAAAAGAAAAGATGGTCCAGAACTACAGCGTCCACAGTTACCTGACTGTCCTCACCGCTACATATCAGGATAAAGGGGAAACCTCAAGTGGAGGACTTGTGACAAAAAGGACAGTTCCTTCTTTGATGTTTGATACGAAGGTGAATAGCAACTCTCTCAAACATTCTTGAAGAAACCTCCTGGTCAGTGGACAGATGATCCATTGTACAATGACCTACGGGCTCGGTCCTTTCAGCTCAAAGTAGTAAATGACACTGCGGAAACGGGCCATCAGCCTAATTCAAAAATATAATGAACATTAACCAAGGATGAGGACAATTCCTGCTTAGACTGGTATCAAACCCCATAAGTGATCCCGACTCTCAACTAAGGCAGCAGTACGAACTCATAAATTGTTACGTTTAACCAACATTTGTATCAATCAATATGTGGGACCCCTGATTTCAGATAAAATGGGGGTGACCCTAAATATTGTTTTCTTGAAGAAATTTTGTGTGCTCTTAGTTATATATGAACAGGAACTGGTCCTTTTTGTCACAAGGTCCTCCAACTTGAGGTGTTCCCCTTTATCCTTGATATGTAGCCGGTGAGGACAGTCAGGTAACTGTGGACGCTGTAGGTTCTGGACCATCTTTTTCTTTGTTAGGGTTAGGGTTAGTTTTCCTAACAGTGCGATTCAAAGAGTTCCCTGTGATCATGAGGCAAAACCTAACAGTGCGATTCAAAGAGTTCCTGTGATCATGAGGCAAAACGTGTAACTATTTGGCAACCATAATATACATATATAATGAAGCCTGGTGTTGGCGTAGTGGTTAGGGTAGCGCTTGGGATCCAAGAGGTCCTGAGTTCAAGCCCCGTTGGCCGCTTGAATTATACACACCAGGAGGTTGACTCAGCCTGTCATCCTTCCGAGGTCGCGGCGAAGTGAGTACCAGTGTACTGGGCCGCGTGTATGCCCCGGTTAAAATAGGTGTACCATATCCCTGTGTCGTAAAGGCGACCAGGGTTGCGTCAGGAAGGGCATCCGGGCGTAAAACCTGTGCCAAATCACGATGCGGATCATACGGATGATCCGCTGTGGCGACCCCTAAAGGGAGCAGCCGAAAGAAGAAGAAGATATAACTATATAATGTATATATATTATAGGGACATGCTTGGGGTGACCTCTAAATATCCACAAATCGAGCTCAAATTCCACACATGTGTAAGTTAACCCTAGTGGACAAAA
>CM068967.1:83422289-83436604 GCA_035128595.1 Eptatretus atami
CGTGTAACTATTTGGCAACCATATATACATATATAATGAAGCCTGGTGTTGGCGTAGTGGTGTGGTAGCGCTTGGGATCCAAGAGGTCCTGAGTTCAAGCCCCGTTGGCCGCTTGAATTAATACACACCAGGAGGTTGACTCAGCCTGTCATCCTTCCGAGGTCGGCGAAGTGAGTACCAGTGTACTGGCCGCGTGTATGCCCCGGTTAAATAGGTGTACCATATCCCTGTGTCGTAAGAGGCGACCAGGGTTGCGTCAGGAAGGGCATCCGGCGTATAAACCTGTGCCAAATCACGATGCGGATCATACGGATGATCCGCTGTGCGACCCCTAAAGGGAGCAGCCGAAAGAAGAAGAAGATATAATATATAATGTATATATATTATAGGGACATGCTTGGGGTGACCTCTAAATATCCACAAATCGAGCTCAAATTCCACACATGGTAAGTTAACCCTAGTGGACAAAAATAAGGTATGTGGAGAAATAATTTGACCAACATCATTTTTTACTGTAACAGTTGGACCACCCTAGTGTGCGTTTTATTAAACCCCTTTTGTTCAAAAGTGCGACAGTTCCATTTTCCTCAAAATAAGGGGTACAAACAAATACAAATTGGAATATCTCCGAAATCTTGGGGATAAACAAACAATCTGTATACCAAAATAATATGGAACAGGCAAAGCCGAGAAGTGAACGTAGAATTCTTCTTACATTCCTTCTTAAATATATCAAATTAAACAGTCTTTTTGCTATGAAGAAAATAAATATTACCTTAACATTACCTTCAACAACAACTACACCGCCTAGAACAGGATCTCATCTGAAAAAAAAAAATCCTCAACATTACCTTCACAACGACAACTACACGCCCAGAATAGGATCTCATCTAAAAAAATTAATACTAGATTGAACGTAGAATTCTTCTTACATTCACTTCTGACTTTACCTATAACTTGTTCACAACTGTATACGCAATTTCCGGTTACTTCGGCCTGGATTCGGATCAGCGATCAAATAATGTAAATCACGATTAAAAATTATTTTTTGATGATGCGGAGATATCTTTATTAAATCAGTGGAGGAAATATATACCATGTCTGATATTATTTGGTCTTTCATGTCTCCAACAATGCCTTTATCTCCCGGCATGCATCATTCCCCATGACAAAAACCGGAAACAAAAAATAACCAGAAGAAAAAAAAAACGGAGGCAAAAGGTCATAGCCAACGACACGGATTCCGAAATGCCATGGTATTGTGTTTGTTTCCTATTCTCTCATGTGCACGCGTTAATATAAGCTCACTGCGTTCGCTTATAGTATTAACATAATTTATTTAGAACTAGCAAATACAACCCGACAGTGAGTGGGGGGGGAGAAGGAGGGAGGGTAGAGAGAGGAGACAGATGTAGGGGTGAGAGAGACAGGTGGGTGGGGGGGAGAAAGGGAGGGGAGAGAGAGGAGACAGGTGTAGGTGAGAGGAGACAGGTGTAGGGTGAGAGGGAAGGGGAGGTAGAGAGGATGGAGACGGGGAGTTCAGGGGAGGTGCGGAGTAAGACACCTCACCAAATGTTGTTTTCACTGTGGAGGGAGGGTTAGAGAGAGAGAGAGAGAGAGAGAGAGAGAGAGAAGACAGACAGAACAGACAGACAGACAGACAGACACACTTCCATTATGCCACATAAAATAAATTTACTTGTTTAGCGTCCCTGCCCGACTGAGAAATGTCTCCGACCTGGATTTTTTTGATTTTTTAAAAACCCTTAAAGTGTAAAATCTCTCAAAACATTTTCCCGCCTAAGAACAGTGTTAGAATATGTTTGTGCTTTTAAACCACCGACGACCATCCCGTTGATGGCCCCTCATCGGACAAATGCGTACCCACCAATGCGCATGCGCATTAACATCGACGCCATTTGTTTTCCGGTTGCTAATACATACATAGTTTTTAGCATAGAACCAAAACAATATTTTTTGCCATTTTGTCAAAACCATAAAAATGTGTCCAGCCTATATGGCTCTATGCACTTCATTGAGGTAGTCATTTAATTTAATCTTTTCTTTCAAGGTTGCCACTACAGAAGATCTGCCCCTTCTATGAAAAGCCGAGATGTTGCCGAAAGGTTGCCTTTCAATCCTACTGCCCACACAGCAAAGAACGTTGGAACTGTCATTCAGTGTGACGAGTCGATAAGTGGAGGTGCCTCCATGCCTCCAATAGACTGACCAAGAAGATGAAGGATGAACTTGAAGTTGAGATGGAGACGATCCTTTCCAGTTGTGGAAGTGTGTTTAGGAATATCGAGGCTGGCGAAGAGGACGATTCACTTCTAAGAACATTCATGTGCGGCCAATCTTGACTGCAGATCACAAATATAATTACCTATTATTCTGCTGCTGGTATGAGGACATATGTGTCCATTGTGTGTGCTGTTGAAAATCTTGTGACAGTAGGTTTCTATCCTTTCTGTCAAGACAGTGGGCCAAGAAAAGGTCCATAGATGTGGCAAGAAATTCACTGCTAAAGACTGAAGTACTAACACTACTGCATGAGATGACTACTGTATCAACTTTTCAGCCAGATGTTGGTTTCTTTATCTGCATGTGCATGTACATGTGCAGTAAAATTGGTCCTGAGTCCCAGCAGTGTCACTTCGAAATGTGTACGATGACTGGTTGACAAAATTTAATTGTTCACTTGGACTTCTCAGCACTATTAATTTCACTCAATGTACATTACATGTACTCCAGGGTGTTGGAAGGAGAATGTCCTCATAGTGCTCCTAGAATGCCTGTCATTCACGTACCTGTCATTTCCAGGACCACTATGGGGTCATTTTTTAATGAAACACCCTGTAGAAATAGAATGATGCCACTGTGTGTACATCATTTCCTATGACATTGAATATTGCTTTCAGGTTTTCACAGACAGATCCACTCGTATTTCAATGGTCAGTCATGTACCAAATCCATGGGCTAGGAACAACAAGAAAAAGCTCTGTTTATATGTTAACTCTTTATGTTTTTAATATCATTTATCACTTTAAATACATGTGTACAAGTTTTAACTTTCACTTGAACAAAGAATTAAACAGCAATTTTATGTTTTCTTCTCCATTCAAGCTTGAAAGTTTCTATGGTCTTCTGTACCTTCCTAACTTGCCTTCTGACCATGAATACCATAGATGTCTTTGTCCTCCAGGCACGCCGCCACTCCATTCATTAAAAAAAAAAAACCTCCCTCCCTACCTGAAAAATTGGAAGAGGAGGATGCAAACAAGTAATTTTTTTATGTGGCCTTATGGTAATACAGTTTATAAACGTATACACATGCATGAAATACATAAAGACGATAAACACAAAGATTAACCTTTAAACAGTTCTTTGAAATAGAATTCAAGTGGGAAATTAGCAAAATTAAATTTAAAAATCTATCAAGGCCCAGAACACAAAAATGTCGGTTGAGCAGGTCAAAAAAACATGGGGCTTCAGACCCCGGTGAGGTTACCCAGGAAACGCCTTAAGACCCAGAGACGAGGGCCGAAGATCACCTGATGAAGTATATTAATTAAATAAGTCCATTAATTATCTTCAAAAGGGTGTTTTATTTAACCAAACACCCAATTTTCACTCTAGCACTTCCTGGAGTTTTCTCGTGTGCATGCCAAGTTCAGGCTGCAAGGTTTCATGGTTTTGGAGTTATGGAGGAGACACACACACTGACACACTGACACACACACACAGCCTTTTATTAGTATAGATATCATGATTAAATTTTGACTTATGTAGGTCACCAGAGGTCAAAAGGTCACTGGACATGCACACAGCTTGATACTCAGTGATGCCGCAGCTGTTCACGATGTTCGACATGTAAACCTGACTGACTCTGATAACAAGACAAGTTTTACAAACAGCAAGACGTCTGGTAGTTTTATAGGTCGATTTGGAAGGATGTGACCTATGTGGACCGTGTGGTTGCTCCAAAACTACCTTATTGTGATACTGACCCTACTTAGTTCCTAAATTTGTCACAAGATGGCTCCCCCTATTTGTCGGCCTAAGTGTACACCTGAGTTCTTCCATTGCCATATGAAACGTCATCGTTAGCTGTTACACCCTCTTGTTTGAAATTAATATCTGTAAAACTATCCCTTGTTTGGATTAATTATTCAAACGAATAAAGACAGCTTATGGCATTGTGTTTGCTGAAACCAATGGTAAATGATGTAAAATGAAATGTTCACCTCATCTCATGGTTTGTGATGAGTGTTAACTGGCTACTGCTCATCGGTTTCTCCTCTTCGTCTGAGGAAATACTTTACCCTTGTTTCATCTTCCTCCTCACCCAAGTCATCATCATAATCAGAGTCTTGGACAACGATGTTAGTTGGTGCTCGAGGGCCCTCTTACCATGCATGATGAATCCAATCCTGCCGATTTTCCCAGCCATGTCCGTCTTGTCCAAATCCACTTGGATGAGCTTCGCTGGCATTTCTCCCGACATGTGCTACATAATTTGTTCTGCGGAGTTTGCTGAAGTACTGCCCTGCAGGGACAGACAGGTCTGTCAACAGGTTTGGCGTGGATAATTATGATTAGTTAACTGAAACCTTGTCAAGAAAAGATATCCTCACAACACTGTCAGCATCTGCTATCAAAACATAGCTACATTTCACCAGGCCACTTCAATGGGGAATGTTCATCTGAAGATGTATACCATCAGGAAAAACCCCTTAAAATGGAGGCAGTATGAAGCACCAGAGCAACACATTATACCACTAAGTGAAGAGCCTCAATGTCGAAGTTCAACAATGAAATTTATACAGAGGACGCAACCCCCAGACTTGAGAGAGCTGAAAATGAACCTGATCTGATGATTTGCTGTCACATCAAGAAACATATTCTAATGTGGTGTGCCTGGAATTCCTTGGTGTTCAAAGATTACCTGCCCCTGTGAGCGATTTGTTACATGGAAAACATTAAATTTCCTCCAACAAGATTGGATTGTTGAGGGAAACACTCACTAGTCACAAAAGTTTCCCTCTGAATGTGGGGAGAAGTATGCCATCGTTACCTATGACCTGGCCATTGTAAAACGTGCCCTCCAAATTCAGGCCCAGAATCTCCACACTTTAACAATGTGTTCATTTGCTTTGGTACATTCCATATTTCATGACATATTTGCTTTCTTTGGGTTTATCTTTGTGGACCAGAGGTTTTCTGCAGTGCTGATGTCCTAGCTTCTGGTTCAATGTGTGATTTATGGTGGAAAACATTTGAACAGATGTAAGCGCATCCATTCCCTCCTTGCATTGGCATGAGCTGAGCTGTTTCGGGACTGAGGCATAAAACTGCAAATTGCTGAGGCAGACAAGGAGGTCTATTTGCGAGGAATCTGTGAAGGGGTAAAGCACCCATGTGTGGTTAAGTGATTCTCGTCCTGCTTACAGAGGGTTGCATATTTGCATTCCTCCAAGCCCATGCCTCGGTGTACTACAGTTAGTGCGGAGGGTGGTGACTCTTGACAATGGAGTCTGTAGTGAAGGACCGCTGGGCCAGTTACTTTGAGCAGTTTTACCAGGCTGACCACGAGCTGTCGAGTTGGATTTCAGAGGTGTAACTATCCCTTTTGCTGACCCTCCAATCAACTGCAGTCCACCTTAGTTTGTGGAAACACAGCTGCGGTGAACCGGTTGAAATGGGGTAAAGCTCCAGGGATCTGTGGCATCCATGCTGAACTTTTCAAGGCTGGTGAAATGCTGCACTCGTGTCGCTGCATGCAGTTCTGTGCTCTGCCTGGAATACAGCATCATCCCAACTGACTGGAAGAGGGGCTTGGTTTTACCTCTCTGGAAAGGGAAGGGTGATCGCCAAAAATGCAACAGCTACCGTGGGTGACATTGCTCTCAGGGCCGGGCAAGGTCTTTGCTCAAACAATTCTTGCCAGGGTTTGCCAGCATCTGAGTACTAGCGGCCGGAGCGTCGGGCTTTACAGCAAAGAGGTCAACAATTGACCGTATCCTTGCCCTTCGGGTCCTTACTGAACAGAGACAAGAGTTTTGGCAGGGGCTGCTTGCAGCGTATGTGATCTCTGCAAAGCATTTCATTCAGTGAGTCGGAATGCCATCTGGAGATTCTCGCTTCATGGGGTGCCACCAAAACTTATCAATTTGATGTCTGAATTATACGCTGTACTGAGAGTGCTGTGAGGTGTGGTGTGTTCCATCTCTGAGTTATGGCCAGTTGTTACTGCAGTTCTTTAGGGGTGTTACTGGCCCCCACAGTTTTGAGCCCTTTTAAGGACTGATTATGGGGAGGATGTCAGAGATCAAGCTGCTGTGCATTATTTGGAATGTCAAGATCTCTGACCTTGATTTCGTTGATGATGCATTCATCTTTGTGTGGACACTGGATATCCTACGGGTCCTCGAGTACTAATGAGGAGTCAGACCACTGGGATTACAGGTATCCTGGGTCAAACTGAGATCCAGGCTTTCAATGACATCATGGATGCTGTTACCTTTTCTTACCTGTTTTTGGTGAAGATGTTGAGGTCACGGGAGATTCACACCTTGGTAGTGATATTCATGTCTCCGCATGTTTGATCCAGTGGTCTAGAGACGTCTAGGTCGGGCCCGGGGAGTCATGGATTCACTGGATCATTGGGTGTGGCACTGTCAGTATATGTGCAGGAGGACAAAAGTCTGTGTCTTTAGGTCCTTGATCCTTCCAGTCTTGCTCCATGGATGTGAGACTTGGACGCTGACCAGGGAACTGAATGGAGACTTAACTCCTTCGGTACCAATCTCTTCGGAGAATCCTGGCTGTCGCTGGTCGGGCTTTTGTCCAACGAGCGGTTGCTGAAAGAACTCGGATGATAATTTTACCTGTATTGTCCGTGATCATCAGCTGAGACTGGATGAACATATAGCTCGTTTGCTGATGCTGATCCTGCTCACCAGATTCTCTCAGCGAGGGAGCCTTGTGAGTGGAGGATGCCAACGGGCCCCTACCACATGTGTCGTGTGTAGCAGCTGATCGGCATCTCAAGATTAGGTTAGTCTAAAGCAATGGTAAACAAGTAAGGAGCGAGCAGTTCACCTTGAAGAATTCCATTGTTAATTTGAAATGGTGCAATCTCTCCTTCAGGAGTTAATGGCACTGCAGAGGTATCTTCACACTTAATTTGTATGGCCTCCACTCATGCTCTCAGTGTCTTTCACATGCCTTTTGCTACTTAGGCATGCAGTCATGGCCTTTTTCTCAGGAGTGGCTTCCATCTGGCCACCCTCCCATAAAGCCTCGCTTTTTTTAAATGCTGCAGAGACTGTTTTCCCTCCAGCAGGTTCGCCCATCTCAGCAAGGAACTCTAGTTCTGTCCGAGTAGTCCTTGGTTCTTGGTCACCTCCCTAACCAAGGTCCTTCTTGCCTGTTTGCTCAGTTTGGTCAGACGGCCCAGCTCTAGAAGATTCTGAGTTGTTCCATATTGTTTCCATTTCCTCATGATGGAGCTCACTGTGCTCTTGGGAACTTTCAATTCTCTAAAAATTGTTTTATAGTCTCCCCAGATCTATGCCTCCTCACAATTCTATCTTGGAGTTCTACGGACAGTCCCTGAGCTTCATGGTGAGTTTCTACTCTGACATGCATTGTCAACTGTGGACCTTTTGAAGTGTGTTTCTCTCTAAATAATGTCCAATCAATTGAATGCCACAGATGGACTCCAATCAAGTTGTGGAGACATCTCAAGTATGAGGAAAGGAATATGATATCATTGAGCTCGATTTGGAGTTTCACAGCAAAGGATTGAATACTTATTGATGCAAGACATTTCAGCTTTTCATTTTCTATTATTGTGAAATTTCCAAAAACATGTTTTTATTTTGTCATTATGTGGTATTTTGTGTAGATCAGTGACAAAATATTTAAATTTCATCCATTTTAAATTGAAGCTGTCACACATATAAAATGTGACAAAAGTCGAGGGGTGTGGAATACTTTCTGAAGCAATGTATATATTGAGCTTATTTTAAATGCAGTTTTATTTATCTGGTGCATTGTTTGTTAACTTTGATGAGGAGTATGATTTATTGTGATTGTCCATGTGACAAACACCAAGACATACTTTGTGTTTTTACACTTGTAAAATAAGTTCTTTCTTATCTTATGTTATCATATGGTTTAGGGTTCCCGTTAAATATTTCTCATACAATCCGATCCGATACTTTGGTGATTGATATAAGGTTGTTGAGTAACGACAGTTTGATTATTATTCCAACTAACCAATTGCTGCTCCTGTTTGACTAGTGTTCCAGAAGCTGTAAAAACAAAGTGGATCTGCAAATTCTAATGTTTTGAATATCTTTGTCCAATAGTTGGTGAACTCTTCAATGTTCTGAATACAAATCACTGAGATATTGACGTCATTAATGTGCTTGGAAAGTTCATCAATTGCACAAGTGAAAGATAAACTACGACAGTTGAGCTGACTCGGAAACAAAGATATTTTTAGGGCGGCAAAGTCCTTTCATTGCTCTCATTTTCAGATAAAATCTGTCCTTGCAGGTTTGGGGTCTCATTGTCAAAAGGCGCGTAAACCTATGAGATGAATGAATGTTTTGAGGCAGGGCTTGAATTCTGGTGCTGATGTGCGAACTCCTCATGCTTTCAACTGGCTATGGCTACGGTGCATCGCCACTGCTACTGAGGATGGATTCGGTTCTAGTCGATCCTACTCGGAGAATTGGCAACCAAGCCTCATGAATTTTCCAGCCCATTGGTGTTACATCGGAGTTTTCTTTCTCCTTGTCTCACTCCAAGATGGATAACCCACAAGACAATGGGGAAGAGGTTTTATAGCACCTCTGATTCGCCAGAAATTACATCATTGGTTATTTTAAGTATGTTTTAAGGATAACTATTCCACCAGTTAACCAACTTAACCCCCAACAATCACCACCAGATTGTCCCCGAACTGCTAAGAAGGAAATAGAAAAAAGACAAAAGATAGGAAAAGTTAATGACCATCAGGGTGGGGGAAAGATTATTTAGGTATTGAGGATGCAGGAGTGGATTGACTTTGACTGTTATTGGGTTCTGCGGAGCGGGAGATGCCAAAGGATTGGAAGGAGAGTCATTTGTAGCTATCTACAAAAATAAACAGCTTGGTGAATGATAGGCCAAGAGAGTTGTGGAGGTTGAGAGCATATGGTTTGAGTTTACGTATGCCAGGTAGGGAACAACAAATGATATTCAGAGACAGGAGAATATTTGGAAGCCAACAATAACTGAATTGTGGTGTGTGATATGGAGAATAGATATGAGATGGTAGCTAGGCGGTGGTGTTATGGTCTCTGAACAGACGGGTGCTTGACAGAATAGTAAGGATAAATGAAGTGATCTATGACGGGGTAAGGCATCAGTCAGAATGACGAATGGTTGTTCAGAGGCATTTAAGATAAAGGTTATGTATAGTTCCAAGGGTTGATGGCATATTGGTTGTTTGGTTGTATTGGTTTCAAGTTTCAAGTATTGTTGAGACGTACACTGAGGGAGGAGGGGAATGTGTCAGCATTTCAAGGCAAGCCTCTGATTTGAATGCAATTGGCAGGAGAAGTGGCTGAACAAACTTGAAGTGTGTGGAGATGGACACAAGGGAGGGAGAGAAGATTTAGGATAGATGAGTGTGGAGAGTGAAAACTCATATGGTCAACCATACAACAATAAGATGTCGTGTAGAGCACGATACTTGCAAAATCCATAAAACAAATTTGACCTCAAAAATAATTGATGGTTGAATTCAATGACCAAATAGCAACTCTCTTTAAATTTCAAGTCAATCGGATGAAAATTGATAATTTTAGAAAAGTCAGCCTATGTTGACCTTTTGGCCGATGTTGACCTCAAACATAATTGGTGGTTGAATTCAGTGACCTGATATGCAAATCCTCTTCAAATTCAAGTCTATGGGATGAAAATTAAGGATTTTAGAAGTACCACCTTAGTTATTGACCTTGGGCTTATGTTGACCTTTTGGTCGATATTGACCTCAAAAATAATTGGCTGGTTGAATTCAGTGACCCAAAATATAAATCCTCTTCAAATTTCAACTCAATTGGATGAAAATTGGAGATTTTAGAAATCCCACCTAAGTTGTTGACCGTTGGACTATGTTGACCTTTTGGTCTACATTAACTTTAAAAAATTGTCGAGTTGAATTCAATGACCTGAAATATAAATCCTCTTCAAATTTCAGTCAAACGATTGATAATTGAGGATTTTATGAATTTGACAAATTGTTGACCTTTGGCCTGTTGACGTTTTGACCTTTTGACCTCAAAAACAATAGGCTTCTTGCTTATGCAAAACTCTACCATGTGGTGACGTTTCGTGAAGATCGGTTAAAATTGACCTGTAGGAGAATTAAACAGACAAACAGACAAACAGACAAAAAATACAAAATCGATTGACCAATATACTTGAAAAATCTTCGATTTGCAAGTACTAAGGTGGGATTCATTGGCACCTGTAATGTAGTAGTAGTCGGAGTGTAGTAGTAGTAGTAGTAGTAGTAGAGTAGATAGTAGTATAGAGTATTTCAAACAAAACAATATTATGTAATATATTACACAACTCCAATAGACCAAAATAATGTATGTCTGCTGTCTATAATGTATGTCTGTCGTTATAGTAGTAGTAATAAGTAGTAGTAGTATAGTAGTAGTAGTATAGAGTAGTAGTAGTAGTAGTAGACACCAAACCAAGCTCTGATGCTTGAGAGAAGTGAGAAAATACATCACACCCTTTCAACAAAAGTGTCTTTTAAATGTAAACGTATGATCTCGTAATTCAATCAAGATTAATCAATTAAAAACATTGCTCCCTCTCTGTGTGTACTCTGGGACAAAGTTTTACAAAGTTTATGTTGTTCCACTTGTTATCGAAATACCACATAATCCACATTGTTGTGACGATGATACAAGAATAAACAGGATAACCAAGTAAATTCACAGAATGAGGTATCCTTTTTGCACCATCTTCGATACGAGCTTGTCTCTTTGCAATCCGTCAATTCTGAACAAAAGGGGAAAGCTCTTTCATGATACATGAAACGTAGCAACGTCATTCACTCTTACACGAAAAAAATCTAAAGTCACATTCAATAAACTACAGCAATAAATAAGAAAATGTGATACTTCATGGTACTAACAGTTCCCTATGGTGTCATTGTCACTTATTTTCTACCTCGAAGAAGATCAATTACATTGGACACTCTCGTCCAGACTCAGTGACCTTGTCTGAACTATAACTACAAAATGAATTGTCTAAAATACAGGATAAATGTTAAACTTTATCATGAAATACTTCACTCATAGAGACAGCCGTGTGTGGCTTCCAGTTTCATGCCATAGGAATGCAAGTCTGGTTTCCAGTACCTTGACATACAATCAAATCAGAATTGAAAATGGCAGGCTAACAATACACAAGGCCTATTCAATTAAGGGTACCAGACACAAATGACTAATTCATAAGGATACAATACACAATGGCCTACTCATAAGTTGTCCATACACAATGGCCTATCATTAAGGGTACCAGTACAAAATGGCCTATTCATTAAGGACACAAGTCACAATGGCCACTCATTAAGAGCTAACAACACTCAATGATATTAATTTAGGGTATCATTACACAAGGCCCATTTCATTGAGGGCTACAATACATATAGCCCTAATAAATGAAAGGGTTTCCATACACAAGGGCGCCATCAGAAGGGTATCAATACACATGCCATAATTAGGGCAAAACAATGGCCTATTAATTAAGGGCGGAATTACACGAATGGCCATTCATTAAGGCGAGAATACGCATCATGAAGGCTTTCATTAAGGATACAATACCAGAAACATAGGACAATGAGACCTTAAAAGGTACCAATACATAATAAGCCTATTCATTAAGGGTCAGTGTCAGTCAGGTGTTGAGAGAGCGCCAGACACAGTGCGTCGCTGCGTCGGCTTTTGTCAACCCAGGGCGTCTGTCTAGCAATTCCCCCAGCAGATGCCTGGCCCACCCTGTCTCCTTGAGATGCTGATCAACCTGCTTGCAGCACGCGGACGTGGTCAGCCCCATTGGCATCCTTCACTCACCGAGCCCTCGCTGAGAGAATCTGATGAGCAGATCAATAAGGTATGTGGAGAAATAATTTGACCAACATCATTTTTTACTGTAACAGTTTGGACCACCCTAGTGTGCGTGTTATTAACCCCTTTTGTTCAAAGTGCGACAGTTCCATTTTCCTCAAAATAATGGGGTACAACAAATACAAATTGGAATATCTCCCGAAATCTTGGGGATAAAACAAACATCTGTATACCAAAATAATATGGAACAGGCAAAGCCGAGAAGTGAACGTAGAATTCTTCTTACATTCGCTTCTTAAATATATCAAATTAAACAGTCTTTTTGCTTGAAGAAAATAAATATTACCTTAACATTACCTTACAACAACAACTACACCGCCTAGACAACAGGATCTCATCTGAAAAAAAAAAATCCTCAACATTACCTTCACAACGACAACTACACCGCCCAGAATAGGATCTCATCTAAAAAAATTAATACTAGATTGAACGTAGAATTCTTCTTACATTCACTTCTGACTTTACCTATAACTTGTTCACCAACTGTTATACGCAATTTCCGGTTACTTCGGCCTGGATTCGGGATCAGCGATCAAATAATGTAAATCACGATTAAAATTATTTTTGATGATGCGGAGATATCTTTATTAAATCAGTGGGAAATATATACCATGTCTGATATTATTTGGGTCTTTCATGTCTCCAACAATGCCTTTATCTCCCGGCATGCATCATTCCCCATGACAAAACCGGAAACAAAAAATAACCAGAAGCAAAAAAAAAACGGAGGCAAAAGGTCATAGCCAACGACACGGATTCCGAATTGCCATGGTATTGTGTTGTTGTTTCCTATTCTCCATGTGCACGCGTTAAGTATGAAGCTCACTGCGTTCGCTATAAGTATTAACATAATGTTTATTTAGAACTAGCAAATACAACCGACATGTGGGGGGGGGAGAAGGAGGAGGTGAGAGAGAGGAGACAGATGTAGGGGTGAGGGAGACAGGTGGGTGGGGGGGAGAAAGAGGAGGGGAGAGAGAGGAGACAGGTGTAGGGTGAGAGGAGACAGGTGTAGGGTGAGAGGGGAAGGGGAGGTAGAGAGGATGGAGACGGGAGTTCAGGGGAGGTGCGGAGAGTGACACCTCACAAATGTTGTTATTCACTGTGGGAGGGAGGCGTGTGAGAGAGAGAGAGAGAGAGAGAGAGACAGACAGACAGACAGACAGACAGACAGACACACTTCCATTATGCCACATAAAATAAATTTACTTGTTTAGCGTCCCTGCCCGACTGGAGAAATGTCTCCGACCTGGATTTTTTTTGATTTTTTAAAAACCCTTAAAGTGTAAAATCTCTCAAA
The DNA here is from genome assembly GCA_035128595.1 of Eptatretus atami. Classification (NCBI taxonomy): domain Eukaryota; kingdom Metazoa; phylum Chordata; class Myxini; order Myxiniformes; family Myxinidae; genus Eptatretus; species Eptatretus atami. The sequence continues at coordinate 83,435,796 of CM068967.1, forward strand.
ACATTTTCCCGCCTAAGAACAGTGTAGAATCATGTTTGTGCTTTTAAACCCACCGACGACCATCCCGTTGATGGCCCCTCTATCGGACAAATGCGTACCCACCAATGCGCATGCGCATTAACATCGACGCCATTTGTTTTCCGGTTGCTAATACATACATAGTTTTTAGCATAGAACCAAACAATATTTTTTGCCATTTTGTCAAAACCATAAAAATGTGTCCAGCCTAGTATGGCTCTATGCACTTCATTGAGGTAGTCATTTAATTTAATCTTTTCTTTCAAGGTTGCCACTACAGAAGATCACTGCCCTTCTATGAAAGCGAGACTTGTGCCGACAAGGTTTATGCCCTTTCAATCCTACTGCCCACACAGCAAAGAACGTTGGAACTGTCATTCAGTGTGACGAGTGCGATAAGTGGAGGTGCCTCCATGCCTCCAATAGACTGACCAAGAAGATGAAGGATGAACTTGAAGTTGAGATGGAGACGATCCTTTCCAGTTGTGGAAGTGTGTTTAGGAATATCGAGGCTGGCGAAGAGGACGATTCACTTCTGAAGAACATTCATGTGCGGGCCAATCTTGACTGCAGATCACAAATATAATTAACCTATTATTCTGCTGGGTATGAGGACATATGTGTCCATTGTGGTGCTGTTGAAAATCTTGTGACAGTAGGTTTCTATCCTTTCTGTCAAGACAGTGGGCCAAAGGAAAAGGTCCATAGATGTGGCAAGAAATTCACTGCTAAAGACTGAAGTACTAACACTACTGCATGAGATGACTACTGTATCAACTTTTCAGCCAGAT
>CM068967.1:83467240-83481578 GCA_035128595.1 Eptatretus atami
AGAAGATAACGCCAGTCGGGATGGCAGTCGTGTCTGTAGTCTACCAAGGCCAGGTCGCCGCGCTTCCGTTGTATGTGGTGCGGAGGAGGGGGCCGTCTCTCCTAGGCCGGGAATGGCTGACCCGCATCAGGCTAGACTGGGCCGCCGTTCACCTTGTGCAACCCGTGCCGAGCCGATGGGAGGAGGATCAGTTGGAGAAGATTCTTCAAAGACATCAAGGTTTGTTTTGCGACGACCTTGGGAAACTCAAGGACGTGCAGGCAAAGCTCTTCTGAAGGTGAGGGTGGTTCCTCGTTTTTGTAAACCACGACCGGTGCCGTATGCCCTGCGGGACAAGGTCAAGGGTGAACTGGATAGGCTGGAGGCCTGTGGAGTGATCAAACGGGTGTCGTACTCAGATTGGGCCACCCGGTCGTCACGGTGCTGAAATGGAATGGAGACGTCCGATTGTGCGGGGACTTCAAGTCCACGGTTAACCTGGGGCTCAGCGTGGAGCAGTATCCGCTGCCGTCAATCGATGAGATATATGCACGATTGGCGGGGAGTCAATACTTCACGAAGCTTGACCTGCGTGATGCATATTTTCACCTGGCGATGGATCCCAGGAGTAGCGACCTTTTGACAATCAACATGTGTCAAGGACTCTATCGATATACCCGACTCTGTTTTGGGATTGCTTCGGCCCTGTCCTTGTGGCAGAAAGCCATGGATCAGGTTTGCATTGGCCTACCCGCTCAAACCTGATCCATGGCTTTCTGCCACAAGGACAGGGCCGAAGCAATCCCAAAACAGAGTCGGGTATACCGATAGAGTCCTTGACACATGTTGATTGTCAAAAGGTCACTACTCCTGGATCCATCGCAGGTGAAAATATGCATCACGAAGGTCAAGCTTCGTGAAGTATTGACTCCCCGCCAATCGTGCATATATCTCCTCGATTGACGGCAGCGGATACTGCTCCACGCTGAGCCCCGGGTTAACCGTGGACTTGAAGTCCCCGCACAATCGGACGTCTCCATTCCGTTTCAGCACCGTGACGACCGGGGTGGCCCAAAGTGCTGACGAAGCTGGAAGCGTGCGGCCTGCGCTTGAACAGGGACAAGTGCGCTTCTTCAAGCAGCGCTTGGAATACCTTGGGCACATCATCACGCCAGAGGGGCTGTTGAAAGGCCCTCGGAAGGTGGAGGAAATTCAGCATATGCCACCGCCTCGCGACAAGACGCAGCTGCGCTCATTCATTGGTATAGCACAGTATTACCAAAGATTCGTGCGCGGGCTCAGCTCGCAGCTTGCACCGTTAACGCGGTTGCTCAGGAAGGACGAGCGCTGGGCCTGGGGGCATGCACACCAGGCGTCGTTCGACCGCGTCAAGCAGTTGCTCACAGAGGATACGGTCCTCGTGCACTACGAGCCTGCACGTCCGCTCTTATTGGCATGCAGCCAGCTCTGCATACGGCATCGGGGCAGTGCTCTCCCACAGGATGGACGATGGTTCCGAGCGGCCTGTTTGTTTTGCATCCCGGACCCTGTCCACAGCAGAGCGGGAATATGCCCAGATCGAGCGCGAGACTCTCAGCCTCATCTGGGGTGTGCGGAGGTTTCATACATACCTGCTGGGTGGCATTTCACTTTGCAGACGGATCACAAACCACTTCAATTCATCCTGAGACCCGAAGGCGGGGTACCGGTGGTGGCGGCCGCACGAATACAGCGGTGGTGTCTATTTCTTGCTGCCTACAGCTACGATATTCGGTTCCGAAACACCGAGAAGCATGCTAACTGTGACGGTCTCTCGTGCTTGCCTTGTGCGGAGGGTCCAGCTTCGTCTGAATCAGCCGACCGGGTTGATGTGTTTGCACTGAGCCAGGTCCAAAGCGGGCCGATCACGGCCAAACAGGTCGGGGTGGAATCGGCTCATGATCCAGTGCTCGCCCGTGTCGTTCAGGCGATTTCTACGGGGAATTGGAGCGATCTACCTTCAACACCGGCATTTCAGCCTTTCGTGTCACGCGCATCGGAGCTGTCGTTGGTCCAACGGTGCGTTATGTGGGGAATGAGGGCGGTGATTCCACCGAAGTTCAGGCAGCAGTGTTTGGAAGAACTACATGTCAGTCACCTTGGCGGCGTGAAGACCAAGAGTCTTGCTCGTAGCCTGTTGTGGTGGCCGGGTTGGATAAACACATTGAGCAGATGGTTAAGCATTGCGCCACGTGTCAGGCAGATGCTGATAATCCGCGTCGAGCTTCGGGACTATGGCCGACCCAGACAGGGCCTGGCAGAGGGTCCATGTGGATTTTGCTGGCCGGTTAAAGGCAAAATGTTTCTGATTGTGATCGATGCGTTCTCTAAATGGCCGGAGGTTGTAGTAATGCAGCATACATCGGCAAACATTACGGTAGAAAACTGCAGATGATCTTTGCTAATAAAGGAATACCCGAGATTCTGGTCTCTGATAACGGTCCGCAGTTCATCGCAGGTACATTTGATGAGTTTATGCGTCAAAACGGTATTCGACATCTAAGGTCTGCACCGTATCATCCTGCCACGAACGGGCAGGCGGAATCATTTGTTAAGATGTTGAAACGGGCTTTGCCTCGGGGGGGGGGGGGTGTTGCACCTGTGCAGACTGTGGTCGATATCTTTTTGCTCCAATACAGGAACGCTATTCATCCTGCCACCGGCGATTCTCCTGCCATTCGTCTCTATGGACGGGCATTGCGATCCAGACTGGATTTACTGCGACCTGGATGGTCGTGGAGTGGGGTGGTATCGCGCCCGACGCTGCTGCGCGGTTTTGATGTGGGACAGCGGGTAATGGTATGCGATTATTACCACGATTCCAAATGGGTGCCGGCTGTGGTCTCTGTGGTACTGGGCCGGCAAATTGCATGGTGCGGACTGATGGTGGGGAGGTGTGGAAGCGGCACGTGGACCAAATGCATGATCGCTGTTCAGCGTCACCCCCCCCCCCGTGCCGAGCGACATGGGGCCCCCACCTGTGATGTCGCCGTGGTCAGACGTTGTATCGCCAAGGCCAGACGTGCCGGCGCCCGCGGGTGTTCACCTGATTCAGTCCTGCCCGAGGGGGACGAGCAAGCTTGTCGGCCGGGGGCAGTTATTGTTGCGGATGGGGCAAGTCCGGCAAGGGTGTCACCTCGACCTAGCCAGGAGGCATCTGAGCCTGGGCCGTCTGGCGGCGCTGCCCGCCCAAGGTGGGTCCGAAAACGGCAGCGGTAGTTGGAGGATTTTGAATGTTGATTCGTTTCGTTGGTCATTTAATAATTGTCATTTCATCATTATAATTGTCATTTTAGAGGGGAGGAGTGTGCTGTATCACGTGGTTGGGTTTCATATATCATGACTCGCCCGCTAGGGGTTGTGGTAGTGTACATCCGAGCACGCAATAAAGCGGAGTTACTACTACACTCTCACTCTCCGTGTCTCACTGCACCTCGGACACTACACCACCACATCTCACAGCACTCTCAGTACCAGAGTATATTTCAGACATCAGATTGATCAGTTTTAGTGGCACCCATGAAGACCAAAAATCCTCCAGAGGGCATCCCGATTCAATGAATCAAACACTTTGCAGAGATTAACATAGGCTGCAAACAGTCCCTGTCGAAACTCTCATCTGCGTTCGGTGAGGGCCCGAAGAGCAAGGATATGGTCAATCGTTGACCTCTTTGGTGTAAAGCCTGACTGCTCTGGATGCTGATGCTCAAGCAGATGGTGGTGAACCCTATCAAGAATTATCTGAGCAAAGACATTGCCTGGCACTGAGAGCAGCGTCACCCCTCGGTAGTTGTTGCAGTCTTGGCAATCACGCTTCCCTTTCCAGGGAGGAACAATAAGGCCTCTCTTCCAGTCAGTTGGGATGATTTCTGTGTTCCAGGAAGAACACAGAACTTCGTGCAATGACATGAATGCAGCATTTCCACCAGCCTTGAGAAGTTCAACATGGGTGCCACAGATCCCTGGAGCTTTACCCATTTCAACCGGTTCACCGCAGCCTGTGTTTCCACAAACGGTGGATTACAGTTAATTGGAGGGCCAGCAACAGGGATTGTAACACCCCTGACATCCAACTTAACAGCTGGTGGATCAGCCTTGTACAGCTGCTCAAAGACACCAGCCTAGCGGGCCTTCACTTTGGACTCCTCTGTCAAGAGCCCACTACCCTCTGTTCAAACTGCAGTACACTGAAGTGTGGGCATGGAGGAACGCAATGCGTGAATTCCCCTGTAAGCAGGACGAGAATCACTTGACCACAGATGATGCTCTATCCCCTCAAAGATTCCTCGCACATAGGTGTCTTTGTTCACCCTCAGTACATGTGCAGTTTTAACTCCCTGAACAGCTCAGCTCTGCCATTAAGCCTGGCCCTGCAACTCTGGTCAATGGTGTCCAGTGTCCCTTGAGAGACAAATTATTCTTCCCCCTCTGGTGAGTTCCAAGACATCCATCGGCAACATCAAAGATGATTGTCTTGAAGACACTCCACAACTCTTTATGATTCCCTCAAGCAGCCAGACCCCCCCAAATCCCCATTCAGCCTGTTCACAACCTCCTCAGCTACCCTCTCATCCTTGAGCTTGCCAACATCCAGCCTCGGCTGGGATGGCACCATACTCCCAGATTTGAACCTGCAACTTCAGAGTTGCCACCACAAGCCGGTGGTCAGTATTGAGAAACAGAGCACTCTGGTAGACCCTGCAGTTCTGGATCATCCTCCAGTGACCATCAACGAGCACATGGTCATTCTCCTTTGCCACACCACCAGCATTGGAATACCAAGTCCAGCGATGAGCCTGTCGGCACTGAAACCATGAATCAGCCACCCCAAGTCCATGATGTCTTGCAAAGTCAAGGAACTTAGTGGCTATTCAGGTTCACAGTTGCAGACCCATGGGGACCAACACATGTCTCATCACCATCCCTATCAGTTCCAGTCAATGCATTGAAATCCCCCAAAACTGGAAGTGTACGAGTATCTCTCCTGGGGCACTGATCAACCACAGACTCGAGCCTGGCATAGAATGCATCCTTCACGGTGAGATCACTCGCCTCAGTTGGAGCATATGCAGAGGCCAGGGAAATGACACCCAAAGAGTGACGAATCCTTCGTCTCATAATACGCTCGTTGACCGGTGTTACCTCAATTATCATTGGAGGCAGGTTATTGGACACAGTTGCAGCAACTCCTTGGGCATGGTAACCATCAGAGTGACCAGACCAATCGTAGGTGTAACCACCTGCCATGATCTATCCGCAATCCAGTCTCTGCATCTCAAAGAGTGCTGCAATACCGATATCACCAATATTACAAACGCATTTGTGCAAAATATATGTTTGTATTATGATTGTGGTCTAATCATGCCAACACAGCAAATCTTTATGAAACTGTCTCGCAGCCCGATGCACCTCACGGTGTGAAAGGAATGGTTATTATTTGTTATTAAATCTAATATTACATTTAATTATGCTACACTTATGCTGAGACATTCTGAAGGAAATAATTGCACCATAGCAAGAAATGGTAACCTCTACAGGGCCTTCAGAAAGCATTGACACCCCTCGACTTTTGTCACAAATTTAATTTTTTTGGTCACCAATCGATACAAAATACCCAGAATGACAAAACGAAGGCACGTTTTTGGAAATTTTTACAAATTAATGAAAAATGAAAATCTGAAATGTCTTGCATTAATAAGTATTCAACCCCTGAGTCAATACTTTGTTGAAGCGCCATTGCAGCGATTAAATCTTCGAGTCTTCTTGGGTATGTCTGCATCAGCTTTGCACATCTGGATTTGGGGAGTTTCTCACATTCTTCCTTGCAGATTTGCTCAAGCTCTGCCAAATTGGATGGGGAGCGTCGGTGAACAACAATCTTCAAGTGTTTCCACAGAATTTGAATGGGATTCAAGTTTGGCCTTTGGCTGGACCACTCAAGGACTTTCACATTCTTATTCTGAAGCCATTCCAGTGTTGCTTTGGCTGTATGCTTGGGGTCGTTGTCCTGTTGCAATGTAAATCTTCATCATCATCGTTTTACGGCCTTTTCCATGCGGGCATGTGGAACATAAATCTTCGCCACAGTCGAATGTCTTTTGCACTCTGAAGGAGGTTCTTCTCAATTATTTGCCTGTATTTGTCTCCAATCTTTGTTCCCTCTATCCTTACAAGTCTCAAAGTCCCTGCCATTGAAAAACATCCCCATAGCATGATGCTGCTACCACCATGCTTCACGGTAGGGATGGTGTAGATGGGTAATGAGCTGTGCTCGGTTCCACCAGATGTAGCACTTTGTATTCAGGCCAAAGAGTTCAATTTTCATTAATCAGACCACAGAATATTTTACCTCTTGATCTCAGAGTCTTTCATGCGCCTTTTTGCAAACTCCAGGTGTGTTGTCATGTACCTTTTTCTCAGGAGTGGTTTCCGTCTGCCCACCCTCCCATAAACCCTCGTTTTGTGAAGTGCTGCAGAGATTGTTGTCCTTGTGGCAGGTTCTCCATCTCAGCCAAGGAACTCTGTAGTTCTGTCAGAGTGGTCATTGGTTCTTGGTCACCTCCCTGACCTTGGTCCTTCTTGCCCGGTTGCTCAGTTTGGTTGGATGGCCAGCTCGAGGAAGAGTATGAGTTGTTCATATTGTTTCCATTTCCTAATGATGGAGCTCACACTGTGCTCTCGGGAACTTTCAACACACTAGAAATTGTTTTATACCCTTCCCCAGATCTATGGCTCCTCACAATTCTATCTCGGAGTTCTACGGACAATTCCTTGACTTCATGGTAGAGTTTCTGCTCTGACATGCACTGTCAACTGTGGGACCTTATAGTAAAGGTGTGTTTCTTTCGAAATCATGTCCAATCAATTGAATTTGCCACAGATGGACTCCAATCAAGTTGTGGAGACATTTCCAGGATGATCAGAGGAAATTGGATGCACCTGAGCTCGATTTGGAGTGTTCCAGTGAAGGGGTTGAATACTTATTCACAGAAGACATTTGAGCTTTTCATTTTAATTTGTTTGTAAAAATTTCTAAAGACAAGTTTTCACTTTGTCATTACAGGGTATTTTGTGCAGATTGATGACAAAAAATTTCTTTTTTAATCCATTTTAAATTCAGGCCGTAACACAATAAGATGTGACAAAAATCGAGGGGTGTGAATACTTACTGAACACACTGTCAGTGTCATTTCCACAACATTATTTTTGTTCACCTGTGTGTGTTTTTATCATCAATCTTCTCTTCATATTCCTGTATTCATTCAACCTGTCAGCAGCATACTTACCTGTACCATGTCGTGTTTTGGATTCCAGGTACGTTGCATTTTTTTTCAGGCTGAAGTAGCCCAGAAAGCATGCCATGAAAAAGCAGCCATCAGTACTTGGAGATGGAGTTTTCATTTTGAATTGTTTATCATAATCATACGTCAACTGAACCATCCAAATGCTCTCAGCGAGGCTGAAGCCAAGCCAAACCATGGCAGCCACGTAGTAAATATCTGTGTGAGGTAAACATGCATTTAATTAATTAAAACTACATCACACTGTCAAACTACTTACGTCCTACGTCCCCTTCCCTCTCTCAAGGAATGAAACAATGAAAACCAGAAAATAAGAAAAAGTTTCTCAACTTAAAATGTTGAAACGAGTTGTTGAACTAGATACAGCTCCTTATTTTAACCACAATTTGTAATATATCAGTCAGAGGCTCGACCTTCCAGGCAAGGAGTTTAAACACAGTTCACACAAGCGGCCTTCAGGATCACCGCCATTGTCGCACCTTCCTGACGTCACCCGCCGCGCTACCGGCCCGAACTACCGATGACGATAGGGGGCGTATGCCACACTCCAACCTTTTAAGCTGAAACTTGCAAACCTACCATTCATCCAAATACACTCATACCTTAAGGCACGCCCTCGTGTGTAACTTAAGCCAAAACATTATAGGTACGATTCCATGCACGCTTGGTGGCTGATATTTTGCATAATACTTATGCTATTATTTGCGGTTAAGTATTTAAAATTTTGAAACTCCAGCGAAAACAATAGTGGAGATATTGAAGGTAAACATTATCCAATCAAATGCATCTCATTGAACCAATGAAACAGCCTTCCAGCTCCAGCAAGCCAATCAGAATTGACGACAAGAAAAAGGTTGCCGGACAGGAGAGTTGACAGTTGGACCAAATAAATGGGAGCTCCATAACTAGACTTTTTCTACGAACCTTCGGCTCCATTTTTATATCACTCGTGGGCCCATTGGTCAAATGGACCAAATTTTCATTGTTCTTCATGGCCTTGAGGCATACCTGGCTGCTGTAATGCTGGAGCATTACGTTGCCTTTCACTAAGCCCAGATGTGCTTGGGCCAGGGTGGAGATTATACGTTTGTTATTGTTATTACAAAATGATACCACTATTATTATTGTAGTTGTTATTAGTATTAATTAATATATGCTTTGTTATAAGGTTATCATTATTTTTGGTATTTATTTTGTAATCACAATGCCATGCTGTGAAAGGACCTATTAGCTGCTCGATATTTACCATACTTTCTGATAATTTATCAACACTTCATCTATCAAATGAGTATCACAAAATGTGATTGTACTGGGTGTCGTTATTAGATGTACGACTCGATTTTAAAATGATTCCGAACTTTCCTTTCATTGGGTACCATCCATTAGTGAGAAAAGAGAAGAAGGAATTACAAGTAATCAAGGAAAAGAGGAACCTATTGGTTCCTATTGGTTCGCATCCGTAGTTGAGAGTTACATTTTCTATCAGGAAAGTCAAAATTTCTGAGGGCATGTCAAATGAGATTAATCACAGGTCGACATTAAATCAACACGTCCAGATTGACATACAGACTTGTTATTCCGTGAAACATTTCATTGTGGTTAAGATCCTCGACTTTGTATGCAAAAATAAAAAGAATACCAGTCGACCAACAACCACTTCCACTATTGCTCACTTGAGGGGCGCGATCATTCCCACCTTTTTCTTGGATTGGCCGGGGAAAGTTTTTGGCAGGAGGTTTTCATGAACCGGCTGGCTAGGTTGGCATAATTTGCCCTGTATGACCCTGTATGATATTTAACCTCCAACAATGCCCACAGGAGGAATACCCAACTTAACATCACTTCGAGGGCTGGCACTCTTTTTGATGCAACACCATGTCTATGAAGGTTTAGCGTGGAAGAAAAGGCATCCGAGACATTCGGATTCCGAGTCAATTCTCTTGATGCAAACGGACACCGTTCGACCCACTCTTCCTCTTCTGGCTCACCCGGTACTGAAATTGTCAGGTCAGGCCAGATTAGATCTGTGACTTACTACAGGTACCATGTAAACCTGTATCAACCTGTTTCATGGTCGGGTTGTTGGTGAATAACCATCTCCCCCACCAGGTTTCTTGGTGAGGAGGGTGTTTGATATGGACACCAGCAGGATTAAAAACAAACCTGTCAAAGGGCGGAGGAGATCCTTGTGAGCCAACGGCCATTCATATCTAGTGGCCAACTCTGTCTGTGGACGTCTTCCTGCAGTTGGGTTACTGTTTTTTAGGAAGTTGGTTGCATGATTTGTACTCCAGCCACCGTAAAATCATCACTCCACAAAACCCATGAAGGTAAAGAAACTGAAAACCCACTCCGTAGGAGTACCTCCTTTGCTGCTGCCCTTCACAGGGCAGCTCACCAGATGACGGGATTGGGCAAAGCCTTTGGGACCCCCAATCTTTGATGATAGGAGGAAAAGCACAGGGTAAACTTCCTGGGTCAGATTGCGGTGATGTGTGGCGGAGCGGTGCTGAGGTGTCGTCCACAGATGGCAGTCTCCCTATGTCAAATTGAGGCAGTCCGTTCGGGGGTGGGAGGGGAGGGTGTGCCTGGAATGCCCTATCCCAAAGAAAGGATGATCACCTGTCTTGTGATCTGTGGTCAAGTGATTCTCACCCTGCTTACTTGAGAATTCGTGCATTGCATTCCTCCAAGCCTGTCGCTCAGTGTACTGCACTTAGAGCAGAGGGTGGTGTGCTCATGACAGAGGAGTCCGAAGTGAAGGTCCGCTGAGCAGGTTACTTGGAGCGGCTGTTCCAGGCTGACCCACCAGCTGTCGAGTTGGATGTCAGGGGTGTTACTATCCCTTTTTCTGACCCTCCAATCAACTGCGGTCCACCTTCGTTTGTGGAAACACAGGCTGTGGTGAACCGGTTGAAAATGGGGTAATTCTCTTGGGATTGGTGGCATGAGATGCCTGGTCTTGGCTTAATGGTTAGGGTGGTGGGCTTTGGTTCCTAGGGTCCTGAGTTCAAATCCCACTTGGCAGTTGAATTAATACCAGGTAGGGTTGACTCAGCCTGTCATCCTTCTGAGATACCAGCTTGCTGAGTACCAGGAAGTACCAAAATGCTGAGTATAAAAATTAGTACCAGCTTGCTGGTGTCCTGCGTTGGAGTGGCGACCTGTCCAGGATGTTCCCAATTGCCTAGAAGACTGTGTAGGCAGCACCGATTGCCTGCACAGAGAATGGTCCCAATGGATGGATAATTGGATCTGTGGCATCCATGCTGAACTTCTCAAGGTTGGTGAAATGCTGTACTCATGTCATTGCAAGCAGTTCTGTGCACTGCTTGGAACACAGGCATCATCCCAACTGACAGGAGGAGGGGCCTTGTTGTCCCTCTCTGGAAAGGGAAGAGTGATCACCAGGACTGCAACAACTCCTGAGGGGTGACGCTGCTCTCAGTGCTGGGAAAGATCTTTGATCAGATAATCTTGATAGGGTTCTCCACCATCTGCCTGAGCACCAGCGTTCAGAGCAGTCAGGCTTTCCACCAAAGAGGTCAACGATTTACCATATCCTTGCTCTTCGGGTCCTCACTGAACGCAGACGAGAGTTTCGGCAGGGGCTGCTTGCAACCTTTGTTGATCTCTGTAAAGAGTTCGATTTGGTGAATCTGGATGCCACCTGGAGCATTCTTGGTCATCGTGGGGTGACACCAAAACTGATCAATCTGATGTATGAATTATACTCTGGTACTGGGAGTGGTGTGAGATGTGGTGGTTCCATCTCTGACTTATTTCCAGTTGTTCTTGGAGTTTGTGAGGGGTGTGTGTGCTGGGCCCACACTTTTCAGCACTTGGATGAACTGGATTCTGGAGGATGTTGTAGAGATCAAGCTGTGGTGCATCGTTTGGGAGTGTCAGGATCTCTGACCTTGATTTCGCAGATGATGCAGTCATCTTTGCGGAGATCCTGGATATCCTTTTGGGGCCCTCGAGGCGCTGACTGAGGAATCAGAGCCGCTGGGATTACGGGTTTCCTTGGTCAAAACTAAGTTCAGGCTTTCAATGACATCTTGGATGCTGCAATCCTGTTTGTGCCTATTTGTGGTGAAGATGTTGAGGTTACGGAGAGATTCACTTACCTTGGCAGTGATATTCATGTGTCCGCTGGCTGTGAGCCAGAGGTCAATAGACGTCTGGGTTGGGCCTGAGAAGTCATGGATTTCACTGGATCATGGGGTGTGGTGCTGTTGGTGTCTGTGCAGGATGACAAAAATCTGAGTCTTCAGGTCCTTGGGGCTTCCAATCTTGCACTACGGATGTAAGACTTGGACTCTGACCAGAGATCTGAGAAGGAGACTTATTTGCTTTGGTACCAGGTCTCTTCGGAGAATCCTTGGCTATTGCTGGTTGGACTTTACGTCTAGCGAGTGGTTGCTGAGAGAGACTCAGATGAGATGTGTTACCTGTATAGTCCGTGAGCATCAGCTGTGGCTCTCTAGACATTTGGCTCGTTTTCCTGACGCTAATCCTGCCCACCAGATTCTCTCAGCTAGGGAGCCTCGTGAGTGGAGGAGGCCAATGGGTGAACCACATTCCTCGTGGTTGCAGCAGCTTGATCAGCATCTCAAGGAGATTGGGATGGGCCAGGCATCTGCCGAGGGATGGCCAGACGAAGGCCCCTAGAGTACTGGTGAAAGTGGACGCAGCGACGTGCTGCTCCGGTGCATGTTTCCATACCTAACCTGACCTGGTACTGAAGATCCCCCAATAAACCCAGCTCAAGCATATTTACATATTATCTCAGCAAAGGCAAGATTGATGCGACAACAATTGTCCCCTCCTTGTGCGTGAGTTCTCTCTCTATCGAGTGCAGCCTGTGGCTGCTGGTTGCATCATTGGTTGGGACGCGGCTCTGCTGCTGATGCAGTGTCCCCCTTACCAGTACACTGGTGCTCATTTTGCCGACCTCGGAAGGATGACAGGCTGAGTCAACCTCTTGGTGTATTTTAATTCAGCGGCCAACGGGCTTGAACTCAGGACCATCGGATCCCAGCCGCCACCCTAACCACTAAGCCAACACCAGGCTATAGTGCGTAAGTTGAACGGCAGATACAAACAAAACACATAATGTTGTAGAATAGAGATGTTGGTTGTCCATGTAAAAATAAAAGTCCCAGCAAAGAGAAATGGTCATCAGCAAAATGTGCTCTCAAACAGTAAATATCATGTTAATGACGTCAAGAGCGAGTCGTACATGAAGGTAAGTGTATTGTTGTAGTAAGTGGCGACCCATTGGTCATTGGAGGGTCGACTCTGGTGCTACGTCAAGTGAAGCTGGCTTTTAGCAACCTATGGAGATTGTTTCATGACCACCGTTAATATCAAGCATGAAGTCTTCTCGGAGCATTGTATAACTTTGTAAGGTCTGTCATATGGTTGCTGCAAAGGTTTACGTGGTTGCTGCAAAGGTTGCTGCATCACTTCATACACGAATATGTGGGTGCATGTAGAAAATTCCTGGGGAATAAAGACCGGGTGTAAAGAAGTCGCACATGTTGGTGTCACCTGGAGGGTCTGCATGGTCACACAAAGTTGGTTGACATAGTTGGTGGCATCAAGCAAGGTGTCATCGGATGCTGAGAAGAATTCTCCTGGGAGATAAAGCAGTGTACTGTACACTAGCTCTGAAGTGCAGCATCCAAGTTGTCTTTTAGAGCAGCTCACGTACCAAACAGAATCATAGGTAAGACATCTGTCCAGTGCGTGGAATTGTCATGCGCTTTCAGGGAAGACATGAATTGGTGGTGGACATGCTCCACTCCACCATACCCTTGGCTGCTGGATGGTACACAGTGGTTTGCACATGGTCGGTAGCCAGTAGTTGAGTCAGCTTGTGAAATAGAGCCGATTCAAACTGACTCCCATGATCCATAGTGATAGTTGATGCAACACCAAAATGGGCATCCAGGTGGGACAAAGGCCCTGGCGATAGTAGGTGTGGTGATGTCAGCTATCAGTGTAGCCTCCGACAATGGTCAAGCGGTCAACACAAGTCAATGAATAGCACGAGTGGTGTGACAGTATGACGTTGGATCTTGGAGTGTTGACATTGAAGACATCGCTTGGCCCAATGGCACACGTCGGTGTTGATGCATGGCCAGACGTAGTGCATGGTGATGAGACACTGAGTTGTTTCGAATACCTGGGTGTGCAAGTGAGTGAAAAGTGTCGAAGACTGTAAGATGGAATGCCACAAGAATGAAAGTGTGTGACTGTCCTGTCGATGTATCACACACAAGGGTAGTGTTTGTCCCTGGGAGTGGATGTAAGTGAACGAGATGTAAGTGAACTTGCTACAGACTGAAGATGGTGGAGCTTCGTGTCCTCCCATTGTGCTGCGCCAGAGTGCATTAAAATTGATGGCTAGTGTGCTGACAGACGACAATGCCGATACCTCGATGCGTGAGAGAGCGTCGGCTGCCGAGTTCGCGATTCCTTTTAAGCGCCGGATATCGGTGGTGAATTGCGAGATATAACTGAGTTGGCAAAGTGTGCAAAGAGAGTGAAAGTCCGAATATGTGGACAGAGCAAAAAGTTAAAGGTTTGTGGTCAGTCAGGACAGAGAATTGTCTGGCCTCTTAGAAGTGGCAGAAGTGCTTGATGGCGAGGTATACAATGAGTAATTCCGATCAAAGGCACTGAAGTTGAGCTGTGTTGGTTTCTGCATTTTAAGAGAACAAGGCTAGTGGACGCCAGTCAGCATTTATGAACTGGTGAAGGGCCACATCCTCTGCAACCTCAGACCCTTCTATCATCAGGCATGTTGGTGCCTCGGGCTTTGGATGAATCAGGAGTGAGGTGTTGACCAATGAGTCTGATAGTGTGGAAGGCTGTCAAGGTTAGCTCCGCCCATCGGAACACCTCAGGATGCTTGCCAGTTGTGAGCAACTCATTCAGCGCCTGTAGTATTGTGGTTGCGTTTGGAATAAGTTTATGGTAAAAGTTCACGAGGCCCAAAAACTCTTGCC
>CM068967.1:83481603-83495496 GCA_035128595.1 Eptatretus atami
GCAAGAGTTTTTGGCCTCGTGAACTTTTACCATCAAACTTATTCCAAACGCAACCACAATACTACAGGCGCTGAATGAGTTGCTCACAACTGGCAAGCATCCTGAGGTGTTCCGATGGGCGGAGCTAACCTTGACAGCCTTCCACACTATCAGACTCATTGTCAACACCTCACTCCTGATTCATCCAAAGCCCGAGGCACCACAATGCCTGATGATAGAAGGGTCTGAGGTTGCAGAGGATGTGGCCCTTCACCAGTTCATAATGATCTGACTGGCGTCCACTAGCCTTGTTCTCTAAAATGCAGAAACAAACACAGCTCAACTTCAGTGCCTTTGATCGGAATTACTCATTGTATACCTCGCCATCAAGCACTTCTGCCACTTCTTAAGAGGCCAGACAAATTCTCTGTCCTGACTGACCACAACCTTTAACTTTTTGCTCTGTCCACATATTCGGACTTTCACTCTCTTTGCACACTTTGCCAACTCAGTTATATCTCGCAATTCACCACCGATATCCGGCGCTTAAAAGGAATCGCGAACTCGGCAGCCGACGCTCTCTCACGCATCGAGGTATCGGCATTGTCGTCTGTCAGCACAACTAGCCATCAATTTTAATGCACTTGGCGCAGCACAATGGGAGGACACGAAGCTCCACCATCTTCAGTCTGTAGCAAGTTTACTACTCTCGTTCACTTACATCCATCCCAGGGACAAACACTACCCTTGTGTGTGATACATCGACAGGACAGTCACACACTTTCATTCTTGTGGCATTCCATCTTACAGTCTTCGACACTTTTCACTCACTTGCACACCCAGGTATTCGAAACAACTCAGTGTCTCATCACCATGCACTACGTCTGGCCATGCATCAACACCGACGTGTGCCATTGGGCCAAGCGATGTCTTCAATGTCAACACTCCAAGATCCAACGTCATACTGTCACACAACTCGTGCTATTCATTGACTTGTGTTGACCGCTTGACCCATTGGTCGGAGGCTACACTGATAGCTGACATCACACACCTACTATCGCCAGGGCCTTTGTCCCACCTGGATTGCCCATTTGGTGTTGCATCAACTATCACTATGGATCATGGGAGTCAGTTTGAATCGGCTCTATTTCACAAGCTGACTCAACTACTGGCTACCGACCATGTGCAACCACTGTGTACCATCCAGCAGCCAAGGGTATGGTGGAGTGGAGCATGTCCACCACCAATTCATGTCTTCCCTGAAAGCGCATGACAATTCCACGCACTGGACAGATGTCTTACCTATGATTCTGTTTGGTACGTGAGCTGCTCTAAAAGACAACTTGGATGCTGCACTTCAGAGCTAGTGTACAGTACACTGCTTTATCTCCCAGGAGAATTCTTCTCAGCATCCGATGACACCTTGCTTGATGCCACCAACTATGTCAACCAACTTTGTGTGACCATGCAGACCCTCCAGGTGACACCAACATGTGCGACTTCTTATACCCGGTCTTTATTCCCCAGGAATTTTCTACATGCACCCACATATTCGTATGAAGTGATGCAGCAACCTTTGCAGCAACCACGTAAACCTTTGCAGCAACCATATGACAGACCTTACAAAGTTATACAATGCTCCGAGAAGACTTCATGCTTGATATTAACGGTGGTCATGAAACAATCTCCATAGGTTGCTAAAAGCCAGCTTCACTTGACGTAGCACCAGAGTCGACCCCTCCAATGACCAATGGGTCGCCACTTACTACAACAATACACTTACCTTCATGTACGACTCGCTCTTGACGTCATTAACATGATATTTACTGTTTGAGAGCACATTTTGCTGATGACCATTTCTCTTTGCTGGGACTTTTATTTTTACATGGACAACCAACATCTCTATTCTACAACATTATGTGTTTTGTTTGTATCTGCCGTTCAACTTACGCACTATAGCCTGGTGTTGGCTTAGTGGTTAGGGTGGCGGCTTGGGATCCGATGGTCCTGAGTTCAAGCCCCGTTGGCCGCTGAATTAAAATACACCAAAGGTTGACTCAGCCTGTCATCCTTCCGAGGTCGGCAAAATGAGCACCATGTACTGGTAAGGGGGACACTGCATCAGCAGCAGAGCCGCGTCCCAACCAATGATGCAACCAGCAGCCACAGGCTGCACTCGATAGAGAGAGAACTCACGAGACAAGGAGGGGACAATTGTTGTCGCATCATCTTGCCTTTGCTGAGATAATATGTAAATATGCTTGAGCTGGGTTTATTGGGGGATCTTCAGTACCAGGTCAGGTTAGGTATGGAAACATGCACCGGAGCAGCACGTCGCTGCGTCCACTTTCCACAGTACTCTAGGGGCCTTCGTCTGGCCATCCCTCGGCAGATGCCTGGCCCATCCCAATCTCCTTGAGATGCTGATCAAGCTGCTGCAACCACGAGGAATGTGGTTCACCCATTGGCCTCCTCCATCACGAGGCTCCCTAGCTGAGAGAATCTGGTGGGCAGGATTAGCGTCAGGAAAACGAGCCAAATGTCTAGAGAGCCACAGCTGATGCTCACGGACTATACAGGTAACACATCTCATCTGAGTCTCTCTCAGCAACCACTCGCTAGACGTAAAGTCCAACCAGCAATAGCCAAGGATTCTCCGAAGAGACCTGGTACCAAGCAAATAAGTCTCCTTCTCAGATCTCTGGTCAGAGTCCAAGTCTTACATCCGTAGTGCAAGATTGGAAGCCCCAGGACCTGAAGACTCAGATTTTTGTCATCCTGCACAGACCCAACAGCACCACACCCCATGATCCAGTGAATCCATGACTTCTCAGGCCCAACCCAGACGTCTATTGACCTCTGGCTCACAGCCAGCGGACACATGAATATCACTGCCAAGGTAAGTGAATCTCTCCGTAACCTCAACATCTTCACCACAAATAGGCACAAACAGGATTGCAGCATCCAAGATGTCATTGAAAGCCTGGAACTTAGTTTTGACCAAGGAAACCCGTAATCCCAGCGGCTCTGATTCCTCAGTCAGCGCCTCGAGGGCCCCAAAAGGATATCCAGGATCTCCGCAAAGATGACTGCATCATCTGCGAAATCAAGGTCAGAGATCCTGACACTCCAAACGATGCACCACAGCTTGATCTTACAACATCCTCCCAGAATCCAGTTCATCCAAGTGCTGAAAAGTGTGGGGCCCAGCACACCACCCCTCACAAACTCCAAGAACAACTGGAAATAAGTCAAGAGATGGAACCACCACATCTCACACCACTCCCAGTACCAGAGTATAATTCATACATCAGATTGATCAGTTTTGGTGTCACCCCACGATGACCAAGAATGCTCCAGGTGGCATCCAGATTCACCAAATCGAACTCTTTACAGAGATCAACAAAGGTTGCAAGCAGCCCCTGCCGAAACTCTCGTCTGCGTTCAGTGAGGACCCGAAGAGCAAGGATATGGTAAATCGTTGACCTCTTTGGTGGAAAGCCTGACTGCTCTGAACGCTGGTGCTCAGGCAGATGGTGGAGAACCCTATCAAGAATTATCTGATCAAAGATCTTTCCCAGCACTGAGAGCAGCGTCACCCCTCAGGAGTTGTTGCAGTCCTGGTGATCACTCTTCCCTTTCCAGAGAGGGACAACAAGGCCCCTCCTCCTGTCAGTTGGGATGATGCCTGTGTTCCAAGCAGTGCACAGAACTGCTTGCAATGACATGAGTACAGCATTTCCACCAACCTTGAGAAGTTCAGCATGGATGCCACAGATCCAATTATCCATCCATTGGGACCATTCTCTGTGCAGGCAATCGGTGCTGCCTACACAGTCTTCTAGGCAATTGGGAACATCCTGGACAGGTCGCCACTCCAACGCAGGACACCAGCAAGCTGGTACTAATTTTTATACTCAGCATTTTGGTACTTCCTGGTACTCAGCAAGCTGGTATCTCAGAAGGATGACAGGCTGAGTCAACCCTACCTGGTATTAATTCAACTGCCAAGTGGGATTTGAACTCAGGACCCTAGGAACCAAAGCCCACCACCCTAACCATTAAGCCAAGACCAGGCATCTCATGCCACCAATCCAAAGAGAATTACCCCATTTTCAACCGGTTCACCACAGCCTGTGTTTCCACAAACGAAGGTGGACCGCAGTTGATTGGAGGGTCAGCAAAAAGGGATAGTAACACCCCTGACATCCAACTCGACAGCTGGTGGGTCAGCCTGGAACAGCCGCTCCAAGTAACCTGCTCAGCGGACCTTCACTTCGGACTCCTCTGTCATGAGCACACCACCCTCTGCTCTAAGTGCAGTACACTGAGCGACAGGCTTGGAGGAATGCAATGCACGAATTCTCAAGTAAGCAGGGTGAGAATCACTTGACCACAGATCACAAGACAGGTGATCATCCTTTCTTTGGGATAGGGCATTCCAGGCACACCCTCCCTCCCACCCCCGAACGGACTGCCTCAATTTGACATAGGGAGACTGCCATCTGGTGGACGACACCTCAGCACCGCTCCGCCACACATCACCGCAATCTGACCCAGGAAGTTTACCCTGTGCTTTTCCTCCTATCATCAAAGATTGGGGGTCCCAAAGGCTTTGCCCAATCCCGTCATCTGGTGAGCTGCCCTGTGAAGGGCAGCAGCAAAGGAGGTACTCCTACGGAGTGGGTTTTCAGTTGTCTTTACCTTCATGGGTTTTGTGGAGTGATGATTTTACGGTGGCTGGAGTAAAATCATGCAACCAACTTCCTAAAAAACAGTAACCCAACTGCAGGAAGACGTCCACAGACAGAGTTGGCCACTAGATATGAATGGCCGTTGGCTCACAAGGATCTCCTCCGCCCTTTGACAGGTTTGTTTTTAATCCTGCTGGTGTCCATATCAAACACCCTCCTCACCAAGAAACCTGGTGGGGAGATGGTTATTCACCAACAACCCGACCATGAAACAGGTTGATACAGGTTTACATGGTACCTGTAGTAAGTCACAGATCTAATCTGGCCTGACCTGACAATTTCAGTACCGGGTGAGCCAGAAGAGGAAGAGTGGGTCGAACGGTGTCCGTTTGCATCAAGAGAATTGACTCGGAATCCGAATGTCTCGGATGCCTTTTCTTCCACGCTAAACCTTCCATAGACATGGTGTTGCATCAAAAAGAGTGCCAGCCCTCGAAGTGATGTTAAGTTGGGTATTCCTCCTGTGGGCATTGTTGGAGGTTAAATATCATACAGGGTCATACAGGGCAAATTATGCCAACCTGAGCCAGCCGGTTCATGAAAACCTCCTGCCAAAAACTTTCCCCGGCCAATCCAAGAAAAAGGTGGGAATGATCGCGCCCCTCAAGTGAGCAATAGTGGAAGTGGTTGTTGGTCGACTGGTATTCTTTTATTTTTGCATACAAAGTCGAGGATCTTAACCACAATGAAATGTTTCACGGAATAACAAGTCTGTATGTCAATCTGGACGTGTTGATTTAATGTCGACCTGTGATTAATCTCATTTGACATGCCCTCAGAAATTTTGACTTTCCTGATAGAAAATGTAACTCTCAATACGGATGCGAACCAATAGGAACCAATAGGTTCCTCTTATTCCTTGATTACTTGTAATTCCTTCTTCTCTTTTCTCACTAATGGATGGTACCCAATGAAAGGAAAGTTCGGAATCATTTTAAAATCGAGTCGTACATCTAATAACGACACCCAGTACAATCACATTTTGTGATACTCATTTGATAGATGAAGTGTTGATAAATTATCAGAAAGTATGGTAAATATCGAGCAGCTAATAGGTCCTTTCACAGCATGGCATTGTGATTACAAAATAAATACCAAAAAATAATGATACCTTATAACAAAGCATATATTAATTAATACTAATAACAACTACAATAATAATAGTGGTATCATTTGGTAATAACAATAACAAACGTATAATCTCCACCCTGGCCCAAGCACATCTGGGCTTAGTGAAAGGCAACGTAATGCTCCAGCATTACAGCAGCCAGGTATGCCTCAAGGCCATGAAGAACAATGAAAATTTGGTCCATTTGACCAATGGGCCCACGAGTGATATAAAAATGGAGCCGAAGGTTCGTAGAAAAGTCTAGTTATGGAGCTCCCATTTATTTGGTCCAACTGTCAACTCTCCTGTCCGGCAACCTTTTTCTTGTCGTCAATTCTGATTGGCTTGCTGGAGCTGGAAGGCTGTTTCATTGGTTCAATGAGATGCATTTTGATTGGATAATGTTTACCTTCAATATCTCCACTATTGTTTTCGCTGGAGTTTCAAAATTTTAAATACTTAACCGCAAATAATAGCATAAGTATTATGCAAAATATCAGCCACCAAGCGTGCATGGAATCGTACCTATAATGTTTTGGCTTAAGTTACACGAGGGCGTGCCTTAAGGTATGAGTGTATTTGGATGAATGGTAGGTTTGCAAGTTTCAGCTTAAAAGGTTGGAGTGTGGCATACGCCCCCTATCGTCATCGGTAGTTCGGGCCGGTAGCCGGCGGGTGACGTCAGGAAGGTGCGACAATGGCGGTGATCCTGAAGGCCGCTTGTGTGAACTGTGTTTAAACTCCTTGCCTGGAAGGTCGAGCCTCTGACTGATATATTACAAATTGTGGTTAAAATAAGGAGCTGTATCTAGTTCAACAACTCGTTTCAACATTTTAAGTTGAGAAACTTTTTCTATTTTTCTGGTTTTCATTGTTTCATTCCTTGAGAGAGGGAAGGGGACGTAGGACGAAAGTAGTTTGACAGTGTGATTTAGTTTTAATTAATTAAATGCATGTTTACCTCACACAGATATTTACTACGTGGCTGCCATGGTTTGGCTTGGCTTCAGCCTCGCTGAGAGCATTTGGATGGTTCAGTTGACGTATGATTATGATAAACAATTCAAAATGAAAACTCCATCTCCAAGTACTGATGGCTGCTTTTTCATGGCATGCTTTCTGGGCTACTTCAGCTGAAAAAAAATGCAACGTACCTGGAATCCAAAACACGACATGGTACAGGTAAGTATGCTGCTGACAGGTTGAATGAATACAGGAATATGAAGAGAAGATTGATGATAAAAACACACACAGGTGAACAAAAATAATGTTGTGGAAATGACACTGACAGGTGTTCAGTAAGTATTCACACCCCTCGATTTTTGTCACATCTTATTGTGTTACGGCCTGAATTTAAAATGGATTAAAAAAGAAATTTTTTGTCATCAATCTGCACAAAATACCCTGTAATGACAAAGTGAAAACTTGTCTTTAGAAATTTTTAAAACAAATTAAAATGAAAAGCTCAATGTCTTCTGTGAATAAGTATTCAACCCCTTCACTGGAACACTCCAAATCGAGCTCAGGTGCATCCAATTTCCTCTGATCATCCTGGAAATGTCTCCACAACTTGATTGGAGTCCATCTGTGGCAAATTCAATTGATTGGACATGATTTCGAAAAGAAACACACCTTTACTATAAGGTCCCACAGTTGACAGTGCATGTCAGAGCAGAAACTCTACCATGAAGTCCAAGGAATTGTCCGTAGAACTCCGAGATAGAATTGTGAGGAGCCATAGATCTGGGAAGGGTATAAAACAATTTCTAGTGTGTTGAAAGTTCCCGAGAGCACAGTGTGAGCTCCATCATTAGGAAATGGAAACAATATGAACAACTCATACTCTTCCTCGAGCTGGCCATCCAACCAAACTGAGCAACCGGGCAAGAAGGACAAGGTCAGGGAGGTGACCAAGAACCAAATGACCACTCTGACAGAACTACAAGAGTTCCTTGGCTGAGATGGAGAACCTGCCACAAGGACAACAATCTCTGCAGCACTTCACAAAACGAGGGTTTATGGGAGGGTGGGCAGACGGAAACCACTCCTGAGAAAAAGGTACATGACAACACACCTGGAGTTTGCAAAAAGGCGCATGAAAGACTCTGAGATCAAGAGGTAAAATATTCTGTGGTCTGATTAATGAAAATTGAACTCTTTGGCCTGAATACAAAGTGCTACATCTGGTGGAAACCGAGCACAGCTCATTACCCATCTAACACCATCCCTACCGTGAAGCATGGTGGTAGCAGCATCATGCTATGGGGATGTTTTTCAATGGCAGGGACTTTGAGACTTGTAAGGATAGAGGGAACAAAGATTGGGAAAATACAATAGAGAAGAAACCTCCTTCAGAGTGCAAAAGACATTCGACTGTGGCGAAGATTTATGTTCCACATGCCCGCATGGAAAAGGCCGTAAAACGATGATGATGAAGATTTACATTGCAACAGGACAACGACCCCAAGCATACAGCCAAAGCAACACTGGAATGGCTTCAGAATAAGAATGTGAAAGTCCTTGAGTGGTCCAGCCAAAGGCCAAACTTGAATCCCATTCAAATTCTGTGGAAACACTTGAAGATTGTTGTTCACCGACGCTCCCCATCCAATTTGGCAGAGCTTGAGCAAATCTGCAAGGAAGAATGTGAGAAACTCCCCAAATCCAGATGTGCAAAGCTGATGCAGACATACCCAAGAAGACTCGAAGATTTAATCGCTGCCAATGGCGCTTCAACAAAGTATTGACTCAGGGGTTGAATACTTATTAATGCAAGACATTTCAGATTTTCATTTTTCATTAATTTGTAAAAATTTCCAAAAACGTGCCTTCGTTTTGTCATTCTGGGTATTTTGTATCGATTGGTGACCAAAAAAATTAAATTTGTGACAAAAGTCGAGGGGTGTCAATGCTTTCTGAAGGCCCTGTAGAGGTTACCATTTCTTGCTATGGTGCAATTATTTCCTTCAGAATGTCTCAGCATAAGTGTAGCATAATTAAATGTAATATTAGATTTAATAAAATAATAACCATTCCTTTCAACCCGTGAGGTGCATCGGGCTGCGAGACAGTTTCATAAAGATTTGCTGTGTTGGCATGATAGACCACAATCATAATACAAACATATATTTTGCACAAATGCGTTTGTAATATTGGTGATATCGGTATTGCAGCACTCTTTGAGATGCAGAGACTGGATTGCGGATAGATCATGGCAGGTGGTTACACCTACGATTGGTCTGGTCACTCTGATGGTTACCATGCCCAAGGAGTTGCTGCAACTGTGTCCAATAACCTGCCTCCAATGATAATTGAGGTAACACCGGTCAACGAGCGTATTATGAGACGAAGGATTCGTCACTCTTTGGGTGTCATTTCCCTGGCCTCTGCATATGCTCCAACTGAGGCGAGTGATCTCACCGTGAAGGATGCATTCTATGCCAGGCTCGAGTCTGTGGTTGATCAGTGCCCAAGGAGAGATACTCGTACACTTCCAGTTTTGGGGGATTTCAATGCATTGACTGGAACTGATAGGGATGGTGATGAGACATGTGTTGGTCCCCATGGGTCTGCAACTGTGAACCTGAATAGCACTAAGTTCCTTGACTTTGCAAGACATCATGGACTTGGGTGGCTGATTCATGGTTTCAGTGCCGACAGGCTCATCGCTGGACTTGGTATTCCAATGCTGGTGGTGTGGCAAAGGAGAATGACCATGTGCTCGTTGATGGTCACTGGAGGATGATCCAGAACTGCAGGGTCTACCAGAGTGCTCTGTTTCTCAATACTGACCACCGGCTTGTGGTGGCAACTCTGAAGTTGCAGGTTCAAATCTGGGAGTATGGGCCATCCCAGCCGAGGCTGGATGTGGCAAGCTCAAGGATGAGAGGGTAGCTGAGGAGGTTGTGAACAGGCTGAATGGGGATTTGGGGGGGTCTGGCTGCTTGAGGAATCATAAAGAGTTGTGGAGTGTCTCAAGACAATCATCTTTGATGTTGCCGATGGATGTCTTGGAACTCACCAGAGGGGGAAGAATAATTTGTCTCTCAAGGACACTGGACACCATTGACCAGAGTTGCAGGGCAGGCTTAATGGCAGAGCTGAGCTGTTCAGGGAGTTAAAACTGCACATGTACTGAGGGTGAACAAAGACACCTATGTGCGAGGAATCTTTGAGGGGATAGAGCATCATCTGTGGTCAAGTGATTCTCGTCCTGCTTACAGGGGAATTCACGCATTGCGTTCCTCCATGCCCACACTTCAGTGTACTGCAGTTTGAACAGAGGGTAGTGGGCTCTTGACAGAGGAGTCAAAGTGAAGGCCCGCTAGGCTGGTGTCTTTGAGCAGCTGTACAAGGCTGATCCACCAGCTGTTAAGTTGGATGTCAGGGGTGTTACAATCCTGTTGCTGGCCCTCCAATTAACTGTAATCCACCGTTTGTGGAAACACAGGCTGCGGTGAACCGGTTGAAATGGGGTAAAGCTCCAGGGATCTGTGGCACCCATGTTGAACTTCTCAAGGCTGGTGGAAATGCTGCATTCATGTCATTGCACGAAGTTCTGTGTTCTTCCTGGAACACAGAAATCATCCAACTGACTGGAAGAGAGGCCTTATTGTTCCTCCCTGGAAAGGGAAGCGTGATTGCCAAGACTGCAACAACTACCGAGGGGTGACGCTGCTCTCAGTGCCAGGCAATGTCTTTGCTCAGATAATTCTTGATAGGGTTCACCACCATCTGCTTGAGCATCAGCATCCAGAGCAGTCAGGCTTTACACCAAAGAGGTCAACGATTGACCATATCCTTGCTCTTCGGGCCCTCACCGAACGCGAGATGAGAGTTTCGACAGGGACTGTTGCAGCCTATGTTAATCTCTGCAAAGTGTTTGATTCATTGAATCGGGATGCCCTCTGGAGGATTTTTGGTCTTCATGGGTGCCACTAAAACTGATCAATCTGATGTCTGAAATATACTCTGGTACTGAGAGTGCTGTGAGATTGGTGGTGTAGTGTCCGAGGTGCAGTGAGACACGGAGAGTGAGAGTGTAGTAGTAACTCCGCTTTATTGCGTGCTCGGATGTACACTACCACAACCCCTAGCGGGCGAGTCATGAATATATGAAACCCAACCACGTGATACAGCACACTCCTCCCCTCGTAAAATGACAATTATAATGATGAAATGACATTATTAAATGACCAAACGAAACGAATCAACATTCAAAATCCTCACATCCGCTACGCTCGTTTTCGGACCCACCTTGGGCGGGCAGCGCCGCCAGACGGCCCAGGCTCAGATGCCTCCTGGCTAGGTCGAGGTGACACCCTTGCCGGACTTGCCCCATCCGCAACAATAACTGCCCCCGGCCGACAAGCTTGCTCGTCCCCCTCGGGCAGGACTGAATCAGGTGAACACCCCGCGGGCGCCGGCACGTCTGGCCTTGGCGATACAACGTCTGACCACGGCGACATCACAGGTGGGGGCCCCATGTCGCTCGGCACGGGGGGGGGGGTGACGCTGAACAGCGATCATGCATTTGGTCCACGTGCCGCTTCCACACCTCCCCACCATCAGTCCGCACCATGCAATTTGCCGGCCAGTACCACAGAGACCACAGCCGGCACCCATTTGGAATCGTGGTAATAATCGCATACCATTACCCGCTGTCCCACATCAAAACCGCGCAGCAGCGTCGGGCGCGATACCACCCCACTCACCGACCATCCAGGTCGCAGTAAATCCAGTCTGGATCGCAATGCCCGTCCATAGAGACGAAATGGCAGGAGAATCGCCGGTGGCAGGATGAATAGCGTTCCTGTATTGGAGCAAAAAGATATCGACCACAGTCTGCACAGGTGCAACACCCCCCCCCCCCGAGGCAAAGCCCGTTTCAACATCTTAACAAATGATTCCGCCTGCCCGTTCGTGGCAGAATGATACGGTGCAGACCTTAGATGTCGAATACCGTTTTGACGCATAAACTCATCAAATGTACCTGCGATGAACTGCGGACCGTTATCAGAGACCAGAATCTCGGGTATTCCTTTATTAGCAAAGATCATCTGCAGTTTTTCTACCGTAAGTTTTGCCGATGTATGCTGCATTACTACAACCTCCGGCCATTTAGAGAACGCATCGATCACAATCAGAAACATTTTGCCTTTAACCGGCCCAGCAAAATCCACATGGACCTCTGCCAGGCCCTGTCTGGGTCGCCATAGTCCCGAAGCTCGACGCGGATTATCAGCATCTGCCTGACACGTGGCGCAATGCTTAACCATCTGCTCAATGTGTTTATCCAACCCCGGCCACCACAACAGGCTACGAGCAAGACTCTTGGTCTTCACGCCGCCAAGGTGACTGACATGTAGTTCTTCCAAACACTGCTGCCTGAACTTCGGTGGAATCACCGCCCTCATTCCCCACATAACGCACCGTTGGACCAACGACAGCTCCGATGCGCGTGACACGAAAGGCTGAAATGCCGGTGTTGAAGGTAGATCGCTCCAATTCCCCGTAGAAATCGCCTGAACGACACGGGCGAGCACTGGATCATGAGCCGATTCCACCCCCGACCTGTTTGGCCGTGATCGGCCCGCTTTGGACCTGGCTCAGTGCAAACACAATCAACCCGGTCGGCTGATTCAGACGAAGCTGGACCCTCCGCACAAGGCAACGAGAGACCGTCACAGTTAGCATGCTTCTCGGTGTTTCGGAACCGAATATCGTAGCTGTAGGCAGCAAGAAATAGACACCACCGCTGTATTCGTGCGCCGCCACCACCGGTACCCCGCCTTCGGGTCTCAGGATGAATTGAAGTGGTTTGTGATCCGTCTGCAAAGTGAAATGCCACCCCAGCAGGTATTGATGAAACCTCCGCACCCCAGATGAGGCTGAGAGTCTCGCGCTCGATCTGGGCATATTCCCGCTCTGCTGTGGACAGGGTCCGGGATGCAAAACAAACAGGCCGCTCGGAACCATCGTCCATCCTGTGGGAAGCACTGCCCCGATGCCGTATGCAGAGCTGTCGCATGCCAATAAGAGCGGACGTGCAGGCTCGTAGTGCACGAGGACCGTATCCTCTGTGAGCAACTGCTTGACGCGGTCGAACGACGCCTGGTGTGCATGCCCCCAGGCCCAGCGCTCGTCCTTCCTGAGCAACCGCGTTAACGGTGCAAGCTGCGAGCTGAGCCCGCGCACGAATCTTTGGTAATACTGTGCTATACCAATGAATGAGCGCAGCTGCGTCTTGTCGCGAGGCGGTGGCATATGCTGAATTTCCTCCACTTCCGAGGGCCTTTCACAGCCCCTCTGGCGTGTGATGTGCCCAAGGTATTCCAAGCGCTGCTTGAAGAACGCGCACTTGTCCCTGTTCAAGCGCAGGCCGCACGCTTCCAGCTTCGTCAGCACTTTGGGCCACCCCGGTCGTCACGGTGCTGAAACGGAATGGAGACGTCCGATTGTGCGGGGACTTCAAGTCCACGGTTAACCCGGGGCTCAGCGTGGAGCAGTATCCGCTGCCGTCAATCGAGGAGATATATGCACGATTGGCGGGGAGTCAATACTTCACGAAGCTTGACCTTCGTGATGCATATTTTCACCTGGCGATGGATCCCAGGAGTAGTGACCTTTTGACAATCAACATGTGTCAAGGACTCTATCGGTATTTGACAATCAACATGTGTCAAGGACTCTATCGATATACCCGACTCTGTTTTGGGATTGCTTCGGCCCTGTCCTTGTGGCAGAAAGCCATGGATCAGGTTTGCATTGGCCTACCCGCTCAAACCTGATCCATGGCTTTCTGCCACAAGGACAGGGCCGAAGCAATCCCAAAACAGAGTCGGGTATACCGATAGAGTCCTTGACACATGTTGATTGTCAAAAGGTCACTACTCCTGGGATCCATCGCCAGGTGAAAATATGCATCACGAAGGTCAAGCTTCGTGAAGTATTGACTCCCCGCCAATCGTGCATATATCTCCTCGATTGACGGCAGCGGATACTGCTCCACGCTGAGCCCCGGGTTAACCGTGGACTTGAAGTCCCCGCACA
>CM068967.1:83506444-83518041 GCA_035128595.1 Eptatretus atami
TCACGTGGTTGGGTTTCATATATCATGACTCGCCCGCTAGGGGTTGTGGTAGTGTACATCCGAGCACGCAATAAAGCGGAGTTACTACTACACTCTCACTCTCCGTGTCTCACTGCACCTCGGACACTACACCACCACATCTCACAGCACTCTCAGTACCAGAGTATATTTCAGACATCAGATTGATCAGTTTTAGTGGCACCCCATGAAGACCAAAAATCCTCCAGAGGGCATCCCGATTCAATGAATCAAACACTTTGCAGAGATTAACATAGGCTGCAAACAGTCCCTGTCGAAACTCTCATCTGCGTTCGGTGAGGGCCCGAAGAGCAAGGATATGGTCAATCGTTGACCTCTTTGGTGTAAAGCCTGACTGCTCTGGATGCTGATGCTCAAGCAGATGGTGGTGAACCCTATCAAGAATTATCTGAGCAAAGACATTGCCTGGCACTGAGAGCAGCGTCACCCCTCGGTAGTTGTTGCAGTCTTGGCAATCACGCTTCCCTTTCCAGGGAGGAACAATAAGGCCTCTCTTCCAGTCAGTTGGGATGATTTCTGTGTTCCAGGAAGAACACAGAACTTCGTGCAATGACATGAATGCAGCATTTCCACCAGCCTTGAGAAGTTCAACATGGGTGCCACAGATCCCTGGAGCTTTACCCCATTTCAACCGGTTCACCGCAGCCTGTGTTTCCACAAACGGTGGATTACAGTTAATTGGAGGGCCAGCAACAGGGATTGTAACACCCCTGACATCCAACTTAACAGCTGGTGGATCAGCCTTGTACAGCTGCTCAAAGACACCAGCCTAGCGGGCCTTCACTTTGGACTCCTCTGTCAAGAGCCCACTACCCTCTGTTCAAACTGCAGGACACTGAAGTGTGGGCATGGAGGAACGCAATGCGTGAATTCCCCTGTAAGCAGGACGAGAATCACTTGACCACAGATGATGCTCTATCCCCTCAAAGATTCCTCGCACATAGGTGTCTTTGTTCACCCTCAGTACATGTGCAGTTTTAACTCCCTGAACAGCTCAGCTCTGCCATTAAGCCTGGCCCTGCAACTCTGGTCAATGGTGTCCAGTGTCCCTTGAGAGACAAATTATTCTTCCCCCTCTGGTGAGTTCCAAGACATCCATCGGCAACATCAAAGATGATTGTCTTGAAGACACTCCACAACTCTTTATGATTCCCTCAAGCAGCCAGACCCCCCCAAATCCCCATTCAGCCTGTTCACAACCTCCTCAGCTACCCTCTCATCCTTGAGCTTGCCAACATCCAGCCTCGGCTGGGATGGCACCATACTCCCAGATTTGAACCTGCAACTTCAGAGTTGCCACCACAAGCCGGTGGTCAGTATTGAGAAACAGAGCACTCTGGTAGACCCTGCAGTTCTGGATCATCCTCCAGTGACCATCAACGAGCACATGGTCATTCTCCTTTGCCACACCACCAGCATTGGAATACCAAGTCCAGCGATGAGCCTGTCGGCACTGAAACCATGAATCAGCCACCCCAAGTCCATGATGTCTTGCAAAGTCAAGGAACTTAGTGCTATTCAGGTTCACAGTTGCAGACCCATGGGGACCAACACATGTCTCATCACCATCCCTATCAGTTCCAGTCAATGCATTGAAATCCCCCAAAACTGGAAGTGTACGAGTATCTCTCCTGGGGCACTGATCAACCACAGACTCGAGCCTGGCATAGAATGCATCCTTCACGGTGAGATCACTCGCCTCAGTTGGAGCATATGCAGAGGCCAGGGAAATGACACCCAAAGAGTGACGAATCCTTCGTCTCATAATACGCTCGTTGACCGGTGTTACCTCAATTATCATTGGAGGCAGGTTATTGGACACAGTTGCAGCAACTCCTTGGGCATGGTAACCATCAGAGTGACCAGACCAATCGTAGGTGTAACCACCTGCCATGATCTATCCGCAATCCAGTCTCTGCATCTCAAAGAGTGCTGCAATACCGATATCACCAATATTACAAACGCATTTGTGCAAAATATATGTTTGTATTATGATTGTGGTCTATCATGCCAACACAGCAAATCTTTATGAAACTGTCTCGGCAGCCCGATGCACCTCACGGTGTGAAAGGAATGGTTATTATTGTTATTAAATCTAATATTACATTTAATTATGCTACACTTATGCTGAGACATTCTGAAGGAAATAATTGCACCATAGCAAGAAATGGTAACCTCTACAGGGCCTTCAGAAAGCATTGACACCCCTCGACTTTTGTCACAAATTTAATTTTTTTGGTCACCAATCGATACAAAATACCCCAGAATGACAAAACGAAGGCACGTTTTTGGAAATTTTTACAAATTAATGAAAAATGAAAATCTGAAATGTCTTGCATTAATAAGTATTCAA
Organism: Eptatretus atami; assembly: GCA_035128595.1. NCBI lineage: Eukaryota > Metazoa > Chordata > Myxini > Myxiniformes > Myxinidae > Eptatretus > Eptatretus atami. Next base: position 83,508,837 of record CM068967.1, read on the forward strand.
CCCCCTGAGTCAATACTTTGTTGAAGCGCCATTGGCAGCGATTAAATCTTCGAGTCTTCTTGGGTATGTCTGCATCAGCTTTGCACATCTGGATTTGGGGAGTTTCTCACATTCTTCCTTGCAGATTTGCTCAAGCTCTGCCAAATTGGATGGGGAGCGTCGGTGAACAACAATCTTCAAGTGTTTCCACAGAATTTGAATGGGATTCAAGTTTGGCCTTTGGCTGGACCACTCAAGGACTTTCACATTCTTATTCTGAAGCCATTCCAGTGTTGCTTTGGCTGTATGCTTGGGGTCGTTGTCCTGTTGCAATGTAAATCTTCATCATCATCGTTTTACGGCCTTTTCCATGCGGGCATGTGGAACATAAATCTTCGCCACAGTCGAATGTCTTTTGCACTCTGAAGGAGGTTCTTCTCAATTATTTGCCTGTATTTGTCTCCAATCTTTGTTCCCTCTATCCTTACAAGTCTCAAAGTCCCTGCCATTGAAAAACATCCCCATAGCATGATGCTGCTACCACCATGCTTCACGGTAGGGATGGTGTTAGATGGGTAATGAGCTGTGCTCGGTTTCCACCAGATGTAGCACTTTGTATTCAGGCCAAAGAGTTCAATTTTCATTAATCAGACCACAGAATATTTTACCTCTTGATCTCAGAGTCTTTCATGCGCCTTTTTGCAAACTCCAGGTGTGTTGTCATGTACCTTTTTCTCAGGAGTGGTTTCCGTCTGCCCACCCTCCCATAAACCCTCGTTTTGTGAAGTGCTGCAGAGATTGTTGTCCTTGTGGCAGGTTCTCCATCTCAGCCAAGGAACTCTGTAGTTCTGTCAGAGTGGTCATTGGGTTCTTGGTCACCTCCCTGACCTTGGTCCTTCTTGCCCGGTTGCTCAGTTTGGTTGGATGGCCAGCTCGAGGAAGAGTATGAGTTGTTCATATTGTTTCCATTTCCTAATGATGGAGCTCACACTGTGCTCTCGGGAACTTTCAACACACTAGAAATTGTTTTATACCCTTCCCCAGATCTATGGCTCCTCACAATTCTATCTCGGAGTTCTACGGACAATTCCTTGGACTTCATGGTAGAGTTTCTGCTCTGACATGCACTGTCAACTGTGGGACCTTATAGTAAAAGGTGTGTTTCTTTCGAAATCATGTCCAATCAATTGAATTTGCCACAGATGGACTCCAATCAAGTTGTGGAGACATTTCCAGGATGATCAGAGGAAATTGGATGCACCTGAGCTCGATTTGGAGTGTTCCAGTGAAGGGGTTGAATACTTATTCACAGAAGACATTTGAGCTTTTCATTTTTAATTTGTTTGTAAAAATTTCTAAAGACAAGTTTTCACTTTGTCATTACAGGGTATTTTGTGCAGATTGATGACCAAAAATTTCTTTTTAATCCATTTTAAATTCAGGCCGTAACACAATAAGATGTGACAAAAATCGAGGGGTGTGAATACTTACTGAACACACTGTCAGTGTCATTTCCACAACATTATTTTTGTTCACCTGTGTGTGTTTTTATCATCAATCTTCTCTTCATATTCCTGTATTCATTCAACCTGTCAGCAGCATACTTACCTGTACCATGTCGTGTTTTGGATTCCAGGTACGTTGCATTTTTTTTCAGGCTGAAGTAGCCCAGAAAGCATGCCATGAAAAAGCAGCCATCAGTACTTGGAGATGGAGTTTTCATTTTGAATTGTTTATCATAATCATACGTCAACTGAACCATCCAAATGCTCTCAGCGAGGCTGAAGCCAAGCCAAACCATGGCAGCCACGTAGTAAATATCTGTGTGAGGTAAACATGCATTTAATTAATTAAAACTACATCACACTGTCAAACTACTTACGTCCTACGTCCCCTTCCCTCTCTCAAGGAATGAAACAATGAAAACCAGAAAATAAGAAAAAGTTTCTCAACTTAAAATGTTGAAACGAGTTGTTGAACTAGATACAGCTCCTTATTTTAACCACAATTTGTAATATATCAGTCAGAGGCTCGACCTTCCAGGCAAGGAGTTTAAACACAGTTCACACAAGCGGCCTTCAGGATCACCGCCATTGTCGCACCTTCCTGACGTCACCCCCGCGCTACCGGCCCGAACTACCGATGACGATAGGGGGCGTATGCCACACTCCAACCTTTTTAAGCTGAAACTTGCAAACCTACCATTCATCCAAATACACTCATACCTTAAGGCACGCCCTCGTGTAACTTAAGCCAAAACATTATAGGTACGATTCCATGCACGCTTGGTGGCTGATATTTTGCATAATACTTATGCTATTATTTGCGGTTAAGTATTTAAAATTTTGAAACTCCAGCGAAAACAATAGTGGAGATATTGAAGGTAAACATTATCCAATCAAAATGCATCTCATTGAACCAATGAAACAGCCTTCCAGCTCCAGCAAGCCAATCAGAATTGACGACAAGAAAAAGGTTGCCGGACAGGAGAGTTGACAGTTGGACCAAATAAATGGGAGCTCCATAACTAGACTTTTTCTACGAACCTTCGGCTCCATTTTTATATCACTCGTGGGCCCATTGGTCAAATGGACCAAATTTTCATTGTTCTTCATGGCCTTGAGGCATACCTGGCTGCTGTAATGCTGGAGCATTACGTTGCCTTTTCACTAAGCCCAGATGTGCTTGGGCCAGGGTGGAGATTATACGTTTGTTATTGTTATTACCAAATGATACCACTATTATTATTGTAGTTGTTATTAGTATTAATTAATATATGCTTTGTTATAAGGTTATCATTATTTTTGGTATTTATTTTGTAATCACAATGCCATGCTGTGAAAGGACCTATTAGCTGCTCGATATTTACCATACTTTCTGATAATTTATCAACACTTCATCTATCAAATGAGTATCACAAAAATGTGATTGTACTGGGTGTCGTTATTAGATGTACGACTCGATTTTAAAATGATTCCGAACTTTCCTTTCATTGGGTACCATCCATTAGTGAGAAAAGAGAAGAAGGAATTACAAGTAATCAAGGAATAAGAGGAACCTATTGGTTCCTATTGGTTCGCATCCGTAGTTGAGAGTTACATTTTCTATCAGGAAAGTCAAAATTTCTGAGGGCATGTCAAATGAGATTAATCACAGGTCGACATTAAATCAACACGTCCAGATTGACATACAGACTTGTTATTCCGTGAAACATTTCATTGTGGTTAAGATCCTCGACTTTGTATGCAAAAATAAAAAGAATACCAGTCGACCAACAACCACTTCCACTATTGCTCACTTGAGGGGCGCGATCATTCCCACCTTTTTCTTGGATTGGCCGGGGAAAGTTTTTGGCAGGAGGTTTTCATGAACCGGCTGGCTAGGTTGGCATAATTTGCCCTGTATGACCCTGTATGATATTTAACCTCCAACAATGCCCACAGGAGGAATACCCAACTTAACATCACTTCGAGGGCTGGCACTCTTTTTGATGCAACACCATGTCTATGAAGGTTTAGCGTGGAAGAAAAGGCATCCGAGACATTCGGATTCCGAGTCAATTCTCTTGATGCAAACGGACACCGTTCGACCCACTCTTCCTCTTCTGGCTCACCCGGTACTGAAATTGTCAGGTCAGGCCAGATTAGATCTGTGACTTACTACAGGTACCATGTAAACCTGTATCAACCTGTTTCATGGTCGGGTTGTTGGTGAATAACCATCTCCCCCACCAGGTTTCTTGGTGAGGAGGGTGTTTGATATGGACACCCAGCAGGATTAAAAACAAAACCTGTCAAAGGGCGGAGGAGATCCTTGTGAGCCAACGGCCATTCATATCTAGTGGCCAACTCTGTCTGTGGACGTCTTCCTGCAGTTGGGTTACTGTTTTTTAGGAAGTTGGTTGCATGATTTGTACTCCAGCCACCGTAAAATCATCACTCCACAAAACCCATGAAGGTAAAGACAACTGAAAACCCACTCCGTAGGAGTACCTCCTTTGCTGCTGCCCTTCACAGGGCAGCTCACCAGATGACGGGATTGGGGCAAAGCCTTTGGGACCCCCAATCTTTGATGATAGGAGGAAAAGCACAGGGTAAACTTCCTGGGTCAGATTGCGGTGATGTGTGGCGGAGCGGTGCTGAGGTGTCGTCCACCAGATGGCAGTCTCCCTATGTCAAATTGAGGCAGTCCGTTCGGGGGGTGGGAGGGGAGGGTGTGCCTGGAATGCCCTATCCCAAAGAAAGGATGATCACCTGTCTTGTGATCTGTGGTCAAGTGATTCTCACCCTGCTTACTTGAGAATTCGTGCATTGCATTCCTCCAAGCCTGTCGCTCAGTGTACTGCACTTAGAGCAGAGGGTGGTGTGCTCATGACAGAGGAGTCCGAAGTGAAGGTCCGCTGAGCAGGTTACTTGGAGCGGCTGTTCCAGGCTGACCCACCAGCTGTCGAGTTGGATGTCAGGGGTGTTACTATCCCTTTTGCTGACCCTCCAATCAACTGCGGTCCACCTTCGTTTGTGGAAACACAGGCTGTGGTGAACCGGTTGAAAATGGGGTAATTCTCTTGGGATTGGTGGCATGAGATGCCTGGTCTTGGCTTAATGGTTAGGGTGGTGGGCTTTGGTTCCTAGGGTCCTGAGTTCAAATCCCACTTGGCAGTTGAATTAATACCAGGTAGGGTTGACTCAGCCTGTCATCCTTCTGAGATACCAGCTTGCTGAGTACCAGGAAGTACCAAAATGCTGAGTATAAAAATTAGTACCAGCTTGCTGGTGTCCTGCGTTGGAGTGGCGACCTGTCCAGGATGTTCCCAATTGCCTAGAAGACTGTGTAGGCAGCACCGATTGCCTGCACAGAGAATGGTCCCAATGGATGGATAATTGGATCTGTGGCATCCATGCTGAACTTCTCAAGGTTGGTGGAAATGCTGTACTCATGTCATTGCAAGCAGTTCTGTGCACTGCTTGGAACACAGGCATCATCCCAACTGACAGGAGGAGGGGCCTTGTTGTCCCTCTCTGGAAAGGGAAGAGTGATCACCAGGACTGCAACAACTCCTGAGGGGTGACGCTGCTCTCAGTGCTGGGAAAGATCTTTGATCAGATAATTCTTGATAGGGTTCTCCACCATCTGCCTGAGCACCAGCGTTCAGAGCAGTCAGGCTTTCCACCAAAGAGGTCAACGATTTACCATATCCTTGCTCTTCGGGTCCTCACTGAACGCAGACGAGAGTTTCGGCAGGGGCTGCTTGCAACCTTTGTTGATCTCTGTAAAGAGTTCGATTTGGTGAATCTGGATGCCACCTGGAGCATTCTTGGTCATCGTGGGGTGACACCAAAACTGATCAATCTGATGTATGAATTATACTCTGGTACTGGGAGTGGTGTGAGATGTGGTGGTTCCATCTCTGACTTATTTCCAGTTGTTCTTGGAGTTTGTGAGGGGTGTGTGTGCTGGGCCCCACACTTTTCAGCACTTGGATGAACTGGATTCTGGGGAGGATGTTGTAGAGATCAAGCTGTGGTGCATCGTTTGGGAGTGTCAGGATCTCTGACCTTGATTTCGCAGATGATGCAGTCATCTTTGCGGAGATCCTGGATATCCTTTTGGGGGCCCTCGAGGCGCTGACTGAGGAATCAGAGCCGCTGGGATTACGGGTTTCCTTGGTCAAAACTAAGTTCCAGGCTTTCAATGACATCTTGGATGCTGCAATCCTGTTTGTGCCTATTTGTGGTGAAGATGTTGAGGTTACGGAGAGATTCACTTACCTTGGCAGTGATATTCATGTGTCCGCTGGCTGTGAGCCAGAGGTCAATAGACGTCTGGGTTGGGCCTGAGAAGTCATGGATTCACTGGATCATGGGGTGTGGTGCTGTTGGTGTCTGTGCAGGATGACAAAAATCTGAGTCTTCAGGTCCTTGGGGCTTCCAATCTTGCACTACGGATGTAAGACTTGGACTCTGACCAGAGATCTGAGAAGGAGACTTATTTGCTTTGGTACCAGGTCTCTTCGGAGAATCCTTGGCTATTGCTGGTTGGACTTTACGTCTAGCGAGTGGTTGCTGAGAGAGACTCAGATGAGATGTGTTACCTGTATAGTCCGTGAGCATCAGCTGTGGCTCTCTAGACATTTGGCTCGTTTTCCTGACGCTAATCCTGCCCACCAGATTCTCTCAGCTAGGGAGCCTCGTGAGTGGAGGAGGCCAATGGGTGAACCACATTCCTCGTGGTTGCAGCAGCTTGATCAGCATCTCAAGGAGATTGGGATGGGCCAGGCATCTGCCGAGGGGATGGCCAGACGAAGGCCCCTAGAGTACTGGTGGAAAGTGGACGCAGCGACGTGCTGCTCCGGTGCATGTTTCCATACCTAACCTGACCTGGTACTGAAGATCCCCCAATAAACCCAGCTCAAGCATATTTACATATTATCTCAGCAAAGGCAAGATGATGCGACAACAATTGTCCCCCTCCTTGTGCGTGAGTTCTCTCTCTATCGAGTGCAGCCTGTGGCTGCTGGTTGCATCATTGGTTGGGACGCGGCTCTGCTGCTGATGCAGTGTCCCCCTTACCAGTACACTGGTGCTCATTTTGCCGACCTCGGAAGGATGACAGGCTGAGTCAACCTCTTGGTGTATTTTAATTCAGCGGCCAACGGGGCTTGAACTCAGGACCATCGGATCCCAAGCCGCCACCCTAACCACTAAGCACACAAGGCTATAGTGCGTAAGTTGAACGGCAGATACAAACAAAACACATAATGTTGTAGAATAGAGATGTTGGTTGTCCATGTAAAAATAAAAGTCCCAGCAAAGAGAAATGGTCATCAGCAAAATGTGCTCTCAAACAGTAAATATCATGTTAATGACGTCAAGAGCGAGTCGTACATGAAGGTAAGTGTATTGTTGTAGTAAGTGGCGACCCATTGGTCATTGGGAGGGTCGACTCTGGTGCTACGTCAAGTGAAGCTGGCTTTTAGCAACCTATGGAGATTGTTTCATGACCACCGTTAATATCAAGCATGAAGGTCTTCTCGGAGCATTGTATAACTTTGTAAGGTCTGTCATATGGTTGCTGCAAAGGTTTACGTGGTTGCTGCAAAGGTTGCTGCATCACTTCATACGAATATGTGGGTGCATGTAGAAAATTCCTGGGGAATAAAGACCGGGTGTAAAGAAGTCGCACATGTTGGTGTCACCTGGAGGGTCTGCATGGTCACACAAAGTTGGTTGACATAGTTGGTGGCATCAAGCAAGGTGTCATCGGATGCTGAGAAGAATTCTCCTGGGAGATAAAGCAGTGTACTGTACACTAGCTCTGAAGTGCAGCATCCAAGTTGTCTTTTAGAGCAGCTCACGTACCAAACAGAATCATAGGTAAGACATCTGTCCAGTGCGTGGAATTGTCATGCGCTTTCAGGGAAGACATGAATTGGTGGTGGACATGCTCCACTCCACCATACCCTTGGCTGCTGGATGGTACACAGTGGTTTGCACATGGTCGGTAGCCAGTAGTTGAGTCAGCTTGTGAAATAGAGCCGATTCAAACTGACTCCCATGATCCATAGTGATAGTTGATGCAACACCAAAATGGGCAATCCAGGTGGGGACAAAGGCCCTGGCGATAGTAGGTGTGGTGATGTCAGCTATCAGTGTAGCCTCCGACCAATGGGTCAAGCGGTCAACACAAGTCAATGAATAGCACGAGTGGTGTGACAGTATGACGTTGGATCTTGGAGTGTTGACATTGAAGACATCGCTTGGCCCAATGGCACACGTCGGTGTTGATGCATGGCCAGACGTAGTGCATGGTGATGAGACACTGAGTTGTTCGAATACCTGGGTGTGCAAGTGAGTGAAAAGTGTCGAAGACTGTAAGATGGAATGCCACAAGAATGAAAGTGTGTGACTGTCCTGTCGATGTATCACACACAAGGGTAGTGTTTGTCCCTGGGAGTGGATGTAAGTGAACGAGATGTAAGTGAACTTGCTACAGACTGAAGATGGTGGAGCTTCGTGTCCTCCCATTGTGCTGCGCCAAGTGCATTAAAATTGATGGCTAGTGTGCTGACAGACGACAATGCCGATACCTCGATGCGTGAGAGAGCGTCGGCTGCCGAGTTCGCGATTCCTTTTAAGCGCCGGATATCGGTGGTGAATTGCGAGATATAACTGAGTTGGCAAAGTGTGCAAAGAGAGTGAAAGTCCGAATATGTGGACAGAGCAAAAAGTTAAAGGTTTGTGGTCAGTCAGGACAGAGAATTGTCTGGCCTCTAAGAAGTGGCAGAAGTGCTTGATGGCGAGGTATACAATGAGTAATTCCCGATCAAAGGCACTGAAGTTGAGCTGTGTTGGTTTCTGCATTTTAGAGAACAAGGCTAGTGGACGCCAGTCAGCATTTATGAACTGGTGAAGGGCCACATCCTCTGCAACCTCAGACCCTTCTATCATCAGGCATGTTGGTGCCTCGGGCTTTGGATGAATCAGGAGTGAGGTGTTGACCAATGAGTCTGATAGTGTGGAAGGCTGTCAAGGTTAGCTCCGCCCATCGGAACACCTCAGGATGCTTGCCAGTTGTGAGCAACTCATTCAGCGCCTGTAGTATTGTGGTTGCGTTTGGAATAAGTTGATGGTAAAAGTTCACGAGGCCCAAAAACTCTTGCAGCTTGTGTTGAGATGAAGGTAAAGGGACATCTCAAATAATTTGCAATCATTATACCATAATCAAACGGCAGTTGGTGTTTTCTCACTTTTCTTCATGTTTCTTGTCACATTCAGGTTAATCTTGCCTACCAGTCACTTGCACGTGCATGACATCATGTCATTGTGAACATCGATGCTCACTTCGTATCATGACTTAACAGGTACAAAGTTGACCTCACTACATGTAATGACTTAGCTCACTACGTGTAATGACTTAATGGAAAAAAGAGACCCTTTTAGTTTAATCTATATCCTCACCAATGAGTGGCAAGCTTATAGCAGTTGGTGGGAGGCTTGTGAAGATGATGTTGAGGTACATGCCATAAGAAAGCAGCAATGTGGTTTTGTAGTTAACTCGCTGGCCGCAGTCATTGGGCAGTAGGAAGCCTGTCAGGTCTACCAGGAGCATGAACGCACTCGGTATTATCAAGTTGATGACGTGAAGGAATGGGCGCCTTCGAATTCCAATCTGTCAGAAGCAGGACAGACTCGTGTCAGTGCTTATCCACATTAAGAGCTTGAAAAGC
>CM068967.1:83543891-83563465 GCA_035128595.1 Eptatretus atami
AAAGAGAGAGAATTTGTTTAGAGATAGCTTAATTGATGTTCTACCAGGTTAACTAAAAGCCCTTACCACTGAAGGAAAATTGAAGAAACTCATCATACCGCCATAATTGTTTTTTTATCCAATAGTTGTTTATATTTATCTTTGTTCAAATTTTAACATCCTTGACATATTTCTCAAGATATCTTTTACAAATGAAGAGATTGATTGAAACTTTCTTTTGTGTCTGAAACATTGTATTTATTAAGTGAAAAAGTTGGAGGATAAAATGGTTTTAAAGCACAAAGATTCACCTGTAAAATAAACGAAATTTCATCAAGAAATTTTAGTTTAAGCAAAGTTTTATTATATAAAATATGGTGAATACAAACGTAATGCGATGTTTTGTAATCACGAATATAAACATTATAGAAACACCTCCGAACCAACAAACACACATTTAATCTATTTCATCCAATATCTACCTCTTGAGTTGGAAATAAAACATTGTATATCTGCTCAAAAGGATGTTTTGAAGAGTAGTTATAACAACATCATTGAATCACAAAAAACACAATGAAAAATGAGTTTAAGTAAGGAACTATATATGAAAACACTGATGGGCATTTTAAGGATAATTAAAATAAGGATTTTTTCAATTTTGGAGAACCCGGCCATCATCAATAATGAATCAACTGAAATAGTGAAACCTGATGTTGAAAAAGTTATTAAAAGACATTAAAATAAATGAAACTTTAAAGTTTTACTATGGGAGTGAAAATGAATATGAAAATAGACAAGATGAAAACAAACTCCTTATATGAGAACAGATCTTTATTTTATAACATCACTTCAAGATTTTTGAAATAGTGGGTTTATGAAGACTATCAAGACAGAGGAGGATGTTGATATACAGTGGTAGGAAGTGGATTTAACATTAAAAAAATCATCTTTTAGAATACACATTCTAAAATCAAACCCCTGAAAGCTTCTCTTATTATGAATTTACCAAGAAATAAAACAAAGAAGGCAGTTGTTAATATTAAGAACAATGATAATAAATGTTTTCTCTGTCTGTCTGCTCACTTTATCATCCACCAAAATGTAATTCAGAAAGAGTAAAACAATATATTGAAATATGAAGAATACCTGGACATTAAAGATTTTAATTCCCAATGCCACTAACCAGATATTCCTAAATTTGAGAAAAGAAATAATCTTTCATTATGTATACGGAATTAACGGATACAAACAAAGTTCAAATATTAATAATTTCAACAACTATAAAAATGAAGAAACACAATTGAATCTTTTATATTTTAGTGTTGGAAAGAATTCACGATTACACAACATCAATATTTATCAAAGATTAATACTCTTCTCAGGTATCAGTAACAGCAAACAAAAGTATATCCTTGTAAGCGATGTTCTAATTCTTTCATTACAAAGAACGATTAGAAACAACATTCAAAATATTGTAGTAATCATAAATCAGCTGTAAGTACCAATGCCTAACCTGGTAAAAAGATTTATTTTGAAGATTATTAATAAATCTATCATGCACCCATTTTGTTGATATACGCTGATTTTGAATGTATCCTAAAAAGATTAAATACTGGCTTCTCCTAATCCAAAAAGAATCATATACAAATAAATATCACAACATATTCCTTGTGGTTTCTGTTATTATTCAAATCATCTGTTGAGAAAAGTATAATAAACTTAAGCATTATCGTGGAAAAAATGCTTCACAAGAGTTTGTAACGATTAGAAAAGGATTGTATAAGACTAACTAAATTAATGAAAGAAAACAAATGAATCGATGAAATTAACCAAAGAAAGAAAAATTAGAAATTTAGGAAAGAACAATATCTGTCATAATTTGTGAGGAGGAAATTGGGAGTCTAAAGTTGTGGATCATTGTCTCTTACTGTAAATTAGAGTCACCGCTCATTCCTGTTGTAAATTTAATATATAATTACCTTCTTTTTTCCAGTCTTTCCTTCACAACAGCGCCACTATGATACAGCATCTATTTATAAATGAACTTCAAAAAACACAGGGAATATTTCTGCCATAACAAACAACAAGTCAAAATATATTTCATTTGCAAAAGATGTATTCACAAAAATCTATATACTCGTATTAGGTTTCTAGATTCTTACAAGTTTATGGGAACACCACTAGCCAACCTTTAGCATCAAATCTAAAGTCCACAGGCTCTTTTCCAAATCTTAATTCATTCTTCCAAAAGAGGAAATTCTAACTAAAGAGGAAATTCAGTTAAAGAGAGAATTCAAAGTAAAGAGGAAATTTAAATTAATGAGGAAATTAATTAAGAAATTCTACTGAAGATGAAATCTAAATTGTAAAGAAAATTCAAAACAATGAATGAAATTCTAACTAAAAGAGGAAATTCTGATTAAAGATGAAAATTCTGATTAAAGAGGAATTCTAAACTCGAGAGGAAATTCAAACAAAGAATGAAATTCAAAGTAAAGAAAAATCTTACAAGGAAGGGAATTTATCCTTATGATTATATGAATTCATTTATGAGATTTAAAGAAAACACACCTTCCTCAAAAGAAAGTTTCTATAATAACCTTTATGAAGAAGAGAAAAATTAAGTGATAAGGAATATAAACACGCACAAGAAATTTTGAAATATTTAAGATAAAGACCTTGGGAATATTCATGATTTGTATCTAAAAAAGATGTTTATTGTTAGCTGATGTGTTTGAAGCTTTTAGATCCTCTGTCTAATAAAAATTGTTATGGATTAGATTCCTGCTCACTATTTCACAGTCCTGTTTAGCTTGGAGTGCATGTTGAAATGACAAAACAAATATTGATTAATCAGTGATGTAGAATATGCTTTTGATGATTGAGAAGTCTAAGAGTAGGTGGAATATCACAAAGTAATGTTCAAAAAGATATGCTAAAGCAAATAATAAATATCTTCCAAAATATGATAGTGAAAAGATAGTAATTATTGATGTATTTTGATGCTAATAATTGTAATGGATGGCAATGTCTCATCTCTACCTTATGGTAAATGTAGAGTGGGGAAGAAAGAGGATTATGAAAGGCTTTGATGATATTGTTATTTCTTCTCCAAGAGCAATTGAATGAAGGAAGAAGAGGTTATTATTTTGAAGTTGATTTGAGGTAGCCCGAGTGACTCATAATAAGATAAAGACCTTCCTTTTGCATTGAGAAACGAAACTCCATAAAAAGAATGGTTAAGTGATTATCATAAAAGTTTTTAATATTAAAGCGGCAAAATCAACAGAAAAAGTTTATTAACAACAATTCCTAATGATAAAGAGGGATATGTTTTGCATCAGAGAAATCCTTAAACAGGTTTTTGAGAGAAGGATGAAGTAGCTAAATTCTAGAGTTTTTAAAATATTTTTAAAAACAGTCCTTGGATGAAAAACCGTATATTCAAATTCAATACAGATATGAGAGCAAATACAAAAATAAAATTTGAAGGGGATTTCTATAAAATGGAATGAATAATTGTGTCTTTGGTAAAGACAATGGAAGAATGTTAGAACAGCAAAACATTAGATTGCAACATCTTGGAAAAGAAGCTTCGAGAATTGATAAATAAACAAGTGTATAAAGAGAAGAGGTTTTTCAAGAGAGAACTTTTCTGCTATTCATATGGAAAAGGAAAGTATTGTAATGGATAAAAAACCAATTTAATATTTGAACAGCAGTTCTTGAATTGTATCAAAGATATTGATGTATTGATTATTGTATATATGGCATTAAAGAAAGCAGTATGTGAAAATGTTTCATTCTGTGATTGACACTGATAGTTGTCATCCTAGAATAAAACTGATTGTTTATAAAGATATGAAGAAAAATATTTGGAGTATATGATACAAGTAATTTTAGTAGAAAGCGAGTTAATTTTCCAAAAGAATGAAAAGGTTAATTGGGTAAGTTTAAAGGATGAGTTGGGTGGAAAAGCCAATGATGAGTTTTTGGATGAGAGCAAAGGCATATGCTTATAATATGGTGATCAGGATCAATTGATAAGAGGGTTAAAGGAATAAAGAAATTGTAATAAAGATCAAATCAATGACTTTTAGAAATTATTAATATGTTTTGATGAATAAGAAAGAAGAAGATAGGAAAATGAATACAATAAGAAAGTTATAAACATAAACATATATAGTGAAGAGAGAAATAAAAAGGCATTAGGACCCTTTGATGAAAGAGATTATTTTAGATAAATGGAATAGATTGTGTTCCATATGGATATTGTATGAAAGAGTGATATAGAATAGATTGTGTCGTTTAACAATGGGAAAGATGAGTTAGGGTTCTTTTAAGGGCACCGGGCCCGCGTTTTTGTTTTCCAACCAATTATTAAATGTTAACCAGTATTAATCAAACTAAAGAGTGGAGAAAAATCTCAAGTCTGTATTAATAAATGGAAAAACATAATGATGTGAAAAATATCAAATAAGTCTTATTGGAAAAAAAACGAAAACAAAGTAAATACAAACAAATAAGGCGAATCAATTATAAAAACTAGTAAGTTAGAGGATGTAAAGAAAAATAAATATCCTACAATGGACTGAAACTTCGATGGTTATCAATTGAACAATGGAAAAACAATTTACTATAATCTCAAAATGATATGTGGCTCAGGAGGGGTGCAGATGAGATCTATAGAGAAGTATATATCATTTTCGTAAGTGGCACAAAGGGTATCTGAAAAATATAAAGATTCAAAATGTTTTGTTTTATAAATATTAGATGGGATTATGTGCAAAGAAAAATTAAACTATTGAAGGAATTTGAGAATAAAACATGGGTTTATAGGTTCAATGAGTGAGCTAAACAATATGGCATTGTTATTGTGAAAAATGAGTGTCAAATAGGATTAAAAGGGGAGACACCAATAATACCTTGGTTATATATATATATATATATATATATATATATTATATATATATATATATATATATATATATATATATATAATATATATATATATATATATATATATACAAAGAGCCTGGGTGTTGGCTTTAGTGGTTAGGGTGGCGGCTTGGGATCCCAGTGTCCCCGAGTTTGAATCCCGCTCAGCTGCTGAATTAACACGAGGGGGTTGACTCAGCCTGTCATCCATCTCGAGGTCGCGAAGTGAAGTACCAGTGTACTGTCCCGGTGTATGCCCCGGTTAGAATAGGTGTACCATATCCCTGTGTTGTAAGAGGCGTCCAGGAAGGGCATCCGGCCATAAAACAATTGCCTCACAAAAAGCCAACCCCTGCACAGCAGGAAAAACGGATAAAAAGGGGGTTATTTTTTAGGGAAAAAAAAAAAGTGAAATCGCTGAAATCCCCATTCATTTACATGGGGAAAGTGAGCCAGAATCAGTATATCCACCCTACTGGATCGTTACTTAAAGAGAGGTCGAACACTGCACTCCCTTGTGGGTTTATCTACAAACTGGGTTAAAAAGTAGTGTTGGATTAAACGAGGAAATCCTCATCCGCTCTTCCCCTTCCTGTTCTTGGACCAATCTATCCCTGGCAAGTTAAATCCCCCATTTAATCAATACTCTTCCCTTACCACATGCCCTTTTGAATTCTTCATGTACTCCTCCTTCCTCCTCTTCCTTCCCACCCGGAGCCCTATAAAAGCATCCTACAGTATCCACCGTTTTACAATCTCTAATCTCACACCCACACAGACTCCTCAACATTTATTCCTTCCTCATTATCAACCCTTCTCCTGATCCATGCTGTCCTTTACCCAGATTACTAACTCCTCCTCCTATTCTCTCTTCCTATCACACAAATACGCCTTGTAGACTTCTAATCCTGTCCTCAAGTTATTCTCCTTAAACCATGTCTCACTCACTCCAACTATATCGTACTCCTCGTATCAACTTTGGCTTCAAGCTCTTCCATGTTATTATTTAAACTTCTGGGTATTGGTATAGAATATATTTAACTTTTCCCTCCTGAAATTCTATTT
This sequence comes from Eptatretus atami, assembly GCA_035128595.1. Taxonomy (NCBI): domain Eukaryota; kingdom Metazoa; phylum Chordata; class Myxini; order Myxiniformes; family Myxinidae; genus Eptatretus; species Eptatretus atami. Next base: position 83,549,874 of record CM068967.1, read on the forward strand.
TCCTGCCCTGGCCTTACTCATCCCAATTACTTCATCCGTTCCTTCCTTTATAGCTTTCCCACCCTCCGCTGACCTAAAAAAGCCTGAATTCCCTCAATTCCCACTACAAAACCTTGCTGCCCTCTTTCTATTTAACATGTGGCCATCATTCTGGAAAAAACACTCCTTTGTGTCCCTCTAAATGATTCCCATTGCTTCCTAAATGTAAAACCTTCCTCCTGACACCATTCTTCCAGCCATTGGTTGATGTCTATTGCTCTGCTCATAATTTCTATATTGTTTCAAGCCCCCGCCGTTGCACGGCACCACTGCCCGCACCTGCTACACCTCTGCCACTGCCTGCCCCCGTTGCATGCCACCGTCACCACTGCCCGCACCCGCTGCACATCCACCACTGCCCACGCCTGCTGCACCTCAGCACCTCCACCACTGCCCGCACATGAACACCTCTGCCACTGCCTGCCCCGTTACACCGTCACCATGTCCCGCGCACCCGCTGCACCTCCACCACTGCCCACGCCTGCTGCACATCTAGCACTCCACCACTGCCCACACCCGCTGCACCTCCACCACTGCCCACGCCCGCTGTACCTCCACCACTGCCGCGCCCGCTGCAACCTCCACCAATGCCTGCCGCCCACGCACTTCCACCACTGCCCGCCCTGCTTCACCTTCACCACTGCCTGCACCCGCTGCCCGCACCTCCAGCAATGCCCGCCCCCGTTGTAACGTCACAACTGCCCGCCCCCCGCTGCACCTCCACCATTGCCCACAACCGCTGCACCTCGCCACTGCCTGCACACATCTCCCCACCACTGCCCGCACCCGCTGCACTCTGCCACTGACCGTGCCCGCTGCACATCCACCACTGCCCGCACCTGCTGCCCCTCCACCACTGCCTCCAACCGCTGCACCTTCACCACTGCTCGCACCCGCTGCACTCCACAAATGCCCGCTCCCGTTGCACCAACACATTTGCCTGCACCCGCTGCACCTCCACCACTGCCCGCACTGCTGCAACCGTCACCACTGCCCGCCCCCGTTGCACCATCATCAATGCCCCTCCCCCGTTGCACCGTCAACTACTTCCAATATCCTCACACTTCCTACCACAATAAGAACTCTCTGCTTCCCCATTGTTGACATGGCCCACATTGAGGCAACTGTGACATTTTACGTCCTCCTCATCCTTTCTCCTTCCCTCTCTATTTATAAACCTCCTTTACTCCAATAGGCCATCAGCCATGGCTCAGAAAGTGCCTGAAAATCAAGTTCGTTCCACTCATCGGGGGGGGGGGGGGGGTGGGGTACACAAAACCTTGATAATATGATAGTATATATCAAATACATACGTATCCAAAAGTTCTCCACTCAAATAGCTGCAGTTATTGTGTTATTTCATCTTGAAAATCGATGCATTCCCCACGCTCTCCTCATTTGAATTTCTCTACTCTGATCACGTGAGGCCACGTAACGCCTCGACAGCCAATAGATCGGCTGACATCGTATGCAAATTACGCCAGACTGTCATGTGACCAGCTAAGTTGTCCAAGATGGCAGCTTCCTGCAGGGAGGAAATCACCAGCAGCTGATCGGCGATTTTTGATGAATATGGCCAGTGAGGACGCTCCCCCGTGTATTATTCACCAGGACAATGTCGCGAACGAAGAGTCAAACGTTTTACGTCTGTAAAGATGGGATAAAGGGAGAGAAAGTGTCAACAAATGGCTCGTTTAGACGGTCACGAACGACGTTTAGCCGAGAGTGCCGGCGCGGGAGGACTAACTTCGATCATGGCCTATTGTACCCGGAGTGCCGTGTAAAGATTTCGAGTACCCCCCTTTCAAGTTACCTCTCGGTAATCTAATCGATTCAGGCTACGCCCCTTTCAAGTTACCTCCCGGTAATCTGAAATCGATTTCAAGCTACCCCCCTTTCAAGTTACCTCCCGGTAATCTGAAATCGATTTTAAGTTACCCCCCTTTCAAAGTTACCTCCCGTAATCTGAAATCGATTTCAAGCTACCCCCCTTTCAAGTTACCTCCCGGTAAATCTGGAATTCGATTCAAGCTACCCCCCTTTCAAGTTACCTCTCGGTAATCTGAATCGATTTCAAGTTACCCCCCTTTCAAGTTACCTCCCGGTAATCTGAAATCGATTTCAAGCTACCCCCCTTTCAAGTTACCTCCCGGTAATCTGAAAATCGATTTCAAGCTACCCCCCTTTCAAGTTACTCTCGGTAATCTGAAATCGATTTTCAAGCTACCCCTTTCAAGTTACCCCCCGGTATCTGAAATCGATTTCAAGCTACCCCCCTTCAAGTTACCTCCCGGTAATCGAAATCGAATTTCAAGTTACCCCCCATCAAGTTACCTCCCGTAATCTGAAATCGATTTCAAGCTACCCCCTTTCAAGTTACCTCCCGGTATCTGAAATCGATTTCAAGCTAACCCCCATTTCAGTTACCTCTCGGTAATCTGAAATCGATTTCAAGTTACCCCCTTTTCAAGTTACCTCCCGGTAATCTGAAATCGATTTCAAAAGCTACCCCCCTTTCAAGTTACCTCCCGGTAATCTGAAAATCGATTTCAAGCTAACCCCCTTTCAAGTTACCTCTCGGTAATCTGAAATCGATTTCAAGTTACCCCCTTTCAAGTTACCTCGCGTAATCTGAAATCGATTTCAAGCTACCCCCCTTTCAAGTTACCTTCAGTAATCTGAAATCGATTTCCAAAGCTACCGCCCCCTTTCAAGTTACCCTCGCCGGTAATCTGAAAATCGATTTCAAGCTACCCCCCTTTCAAGTTACCTCTCGGTAACTGAAATCGATTTCAAGCTACCCCCTTTCAGTTACCTCCGGTAATCTGAATCGATTTCAAGTTACCCCTTTCAAGTTACCTCCCGGTAATCTGAATCGATTTCAAGTTACCCCCCTTTCAAGTTACCTCTCGTAATCTGAAATCGATTTCAAGTTCCCTTCAAGTTACCTCCCGGTAATCTGAAATCGATTTCATCCTACCCCCTAACGATTTTCAGATTACCCCCCTCAAAGCATTATTTATGAATGTTTATTTATAAAAAATAGTACTTTAATTGATATTGAAAACTAATTAGGGAAAAACCATTGACCACGTGACCGCCTTTAAAAGAGTCTGCAATTAATTTTGATTTTATGATGAATGATTTAATTTTAAATCTTCTTCTTCTTCTTTCGGCTGCTCCCGTTAGGGGTCGCCACAGCGGATCATCCGTATGATCGCATAGTGATTTGGCACATGTTTTCGCCGGATGCCCTTCCTTGACGCAAACCCTGGTCGCCTCTTACAACACAGGGATATGGTACACCTTTTTAACCGGGGGTATACACCGGCCCAAGTATACTGGTACTCATTTCGCCGACCTCCGAAAGGATGACAGGCTGAGTGCGTAGCTGGTGTTGGCTCAGTGGTTAGGGTGGCGACTTGGGATCCTAGGGTTCTGAGTTCAAGCCCCGTCGGCCGCTGAATTAATGCACCAGGGGGGTAACAAAAAAACTATAACTGTATGAGAAATACTGATTCAATTAATATAACATATTAAAATAAAATCATTCAAAATAAAAATCAAAATTAATTGCAGACTCTTTAAAGGCGGTCACATGGTCAATGGTTTTTCCCTAATTAGTTTTCAATATCAATTAAATTACTATTTTTTGTAATAAACATTCATAAATAAATGCTTTGAGGGGGGTAATCTGAAATCGTAGGGGGTAAGGATGAAATCGATTTCAGATTACCGGGGGTAACTTGAAGGGGGGGGGGGGTAGCTGAAATTTTTAACGGCACTCCGGGTACAATAGGCCCATGATCGAAGTTGGTCCTCCCGCGCCGGCACTCTCGGCTAAACGTCGTTCGTGACCGTCTAAGACGAGCCGTTTGTTGACACTGTTCTCTCCTTTATCCCATCTTACAGACGTAAAAACGTTTGACTTTTCGTTCGCTACATTGTCCTGGTGAACAAATACAGGGGAGCGTCCTCACTGGCCATAATTCATCAAAAAAATCGCCCGATCAGCTGCCGTGATTTCCTCCCTGCAGGAAGCTGCCATCTTGGACAACTTAGCTGGTCACATGACAGTCTGACATAATTTGCATACGATGTCAGCCGATCTATTGGCTGTCGAGGCGTCACGTGGCCTCACAGATCCGAGTGGAGAAAATTCAAATGAGAGAGTGCGGGAATGCATCGATTTTCAAGATGAAAATACACAATAACTGCAGCTATATTGAGTGGAGAACTTTTGGTACGTATGTATTTGGATATATACATCATATTATCAAGGTTTTGCTACCCCCCCCCCCGATGAGTGGAACGAAACTGCACGATACATCTTACGGCTGATGGCCTACAAGGCTCCACTGACTTCAGCTAAACTTATCACGAGTCCCGCCCTGCTTTTTTAGCCGCGTCTCGAGTAGCGAACGCTGGCTCTAAGAGAGCTCCGCGTTGTTCTTCTTCTTGTTGTTGTTCTTCTCTTCTGGTTCAATAAACTAACTCAACCACACACTAAAACTGTTTTGAACACAACACAAATAAACACAAGTACCGTTCCACAAACCTGACACAAATCTCAATAACAAAACAAGCAAAACACTTTAGGACTGGAAAGCTTAGCTTTAGAGGGACTGGAAGGAGAGCTCGCCACCCAGTCGTCCTCGTGCGCCAATCCCTGAACCGAAGGGAAGAAGAGATTTTGATGAAGAAGAAAAAGGAATGAGTGATTCCTGATGGCACAAGAGCAGCGTCACCGGCATTTTAAAATACATTTTGGAAGTAGTTGTATTTGTTTATAATTTTTTTAATGTTGTGAAGAGGTTTTAAGGAAAGAAAGGTTTTCATTCAGTGCATTTTCAGTTTGGGGCTATTGAAAAGAGAGGATCTGGAATGAGTAACTGAGCACTGAGATAAGAAGTTTGGAATTTTTCTTTCTGATGTTGTTGCACCCCGCTCCTTCCATTTCCATATCAAGGTGACGCATAACGTCATCGCCGGGCGCTGAAAGGAAGAGAGTACTCAGTTTTTATTACTAAGTTTGTTTGTTTGTTTGTCGGGTGATATCTCAGCGCATCCTTTGAACTATGAACCTGAAATTGGGGGGACAAAAGTGAAGATGTGCTGGGCAAAAAACCTTAATTTTTTTTGATTAATCAATTAATTGATTAATTAACTTAATCATTATCCATTTATTAATTACTTATTATTTTTTTCTCACCTCTGGCAACGTCAGGTACCTTTTGAGCGGGAAGCTGATATTTGGACAACACAGTGACCAAGTGATGTGGCTATATCTAGTATTTTTTGATTTATTGATTAATCAATTCATTGATTCATCATTTTCTTTCTTGCTTTCTGGGCGATATCTCAGCCATCCTTTCAGCTATGAAGCTGAAATTGGGACAAAAGTGAAGATGTTCTTTGGCAAAAAAGTTATTTTTTTATTTTTTGATGAATCAATTAATTGGTTTCTTATTTAATTATTATCGATTTATTTATTTATTTTATTTCTCATCTGGGAAATATCTCAGGCACCTTTTGAGCTGGGAAGCTGATATTTGGTCATGACTGGCCTCCAAAGCCATTCGCTGACTGGGCATTCTTCATCGGCAAAGTCTTTCCTCGGCCCACCTGAGCTCTGACCACATACAAAGCTTTCATCCACAGCCTGATGGAATACTGCTCTCCTCTCTAGGCTGGTGCTCTGCCTCTCACCTTTCTCGCTTTATACTGTGGAAACCAAGGCATTTAGGATCACTGGTATCTCCCACGATGAGGTGAGTCCCTTGGTTCTCTCACTCTCTCACCGCAGGCAGGGCAGTGGTCTTTCTGTCTTCGACTGTCTCCTCTCCGCAATCGCCCCCCTGCTCTGTCTGAAGATTTGTCCCCACCATATTTCCGCAGGGACTTCAAGGTCCACCAGCAACCCCATTCTGGTAAAACTCCAAAATGAAAATCACTGCTCACCTTCACTCTTTCATTCTCTTTTTTCCCCACCTTTGGAACAAACTCCCACACTCTCTTCAATCCCATTCTTCCCTCCAGGCCTCAAAAGAGCTGTTCACCACCATCTCTTATCTCTACCATCCAAAAACCACGATCTTTTCACCCCTGATAATCCATCCAAAACACACCTCCTTCAAATTACCTGCTTTCTTTCCTGTCGTGTAAGGACCTGAAAGTCCCTGTAGTGTCCATCTTGTTTACCCTTTGTACCCGCCCATTCTCTTTCCCTTCCAGATATCTCATGTCTATGTTCACCACTGTTTTTTTCCTTCTCTCTTCCACCCCTTCTTGTCTCCCTGCTCCCCTTGTGCGTTTTTGTGTGTTAGCTCTCATAGGAGCCTCGACAGTGTATTAAAAAAAATAATAAAGTCAGTTTAGACAGACTTCAAGGCTGCCTACACAGATAAGAAGTCTGATGAATCTCATCCTACTGCTGTAGCAGAACAAACTCCAGTGACATCAACTGCCACTGTTTCTGTGGGTCTACACAACACAGCACTGAGTTCAGCCCATCGACATCTGCCATCAACTGCTTTGCCACCACCAACATCAATCAAACGTGAGGGAAACTCCTTCTGGCAGACATGTCCATTGACGAAGAGATTTGTGCAGGCAGTTAATTAGATGTGTCGACATTGTTATCGATGGTCCTCTCTTGGTCATCAATCTTGGGGGGAGTCATTAGTGTAGTGACTCATTAATTTTTCTTTGCATTTCCTAATAGTGGAAATCGGTCATGAATTTAAAAAACAAACTCGTGTGAATAGTGTTGGCCAATTAGTGGAGCCCTTTGGGACAGCCAATGGGCGTTGCAGATACGAGAAACGCTGGGCGCTCTTTCAGGAAACGTAAGCTTGATGTTCCTCTTTTCTGTGCAATACTTTTCATTTTATTCACGAATCACTCAACATGTCATATTTAATGGTGACTTGTTCTCCACCAACATGACCATTGGGTGTCATTTGTTTGGTTTAACAACCACGATGACACAACCGAGAACTCTTTTTTTTGCATTTGATGCCATCTTAAAGCCGTGGTGGTTCGGTACCAAGGAAACCGCTGTCCATCATAACCAGCACATAAAAGTGAACATCACTACAGACATTGCCACAAGGAAGGACTAACTGACTGAAGGAAATTTTTATGGCTTTTGGACTTCGTTGCAGATGAGAATCATAATAATAACGAGAAGGGCACTCGTGGAATGTATATCCACCGTGTGATGTCTGATCGACGAGAACATATCGCGTCCATTACATTTTTGAAATATAATGCTGTACAGTACTACTGTATATCGTTTTGGCCCTCTCCCTCAATGGTGAAGAATCACTTAAAAATTAAATAATTCTCGTATCCATATCCGCATTCAGATCTTCACCAAATCGAACCAGTTCATCCTTGTCAAACACAGCACCTGCCCACAAGTTTCGTCCGAAATCCGTCCACAACTTTTTGAGATATCCTTAAACAGACAAACAAGACAGAAAGGGGTGAAAACATAACCTCCTTCACCTTCGGTGGCGAGGTCATAATAATAATTTAATGAATTACTTTCATTTCATCTCCTCTTTTCATTATAATCCTTTCATCTCCCCTTCCTGTTAATGCTAGAGTTCCTCAGGGCAGTGTTCTGGGCCCTGTTTTTTTTCTGGTTTTCATCAATGATCTCTCTGACTTTTGGAAACTCCTCTTTATCACTTGCTGATGACTCCACCGCCTGTCGTACCATCGTCGCACCCCGCGACGGCAGGCAGCCTCTTTCCTCTCTTCAGATCTTGAAAAAAAATACAAAGCTGGTCCAACACATGGAACATGTCTTTCAATCCTTGACAAATCTCACACTCTTATTCTGTCCCTCCAGAAAAAACCATGTGGCGAACCCTTTCAACTACCTCCTTACCAATCCTTATCCAGAAAGTTCAGCCTCTCATACTCTTGGTGTCACTCTCAGCCACGATCTTTCTTGGGCAAATCACATTTCAAAGTTGGCCCTCAAACTCTGTTGTAAAATCATCCTTCCTTGGAACACTTGACCTCCTCTCCACCTACAATGGCTTTCATCTGCAGCTTGTTGGAATACTGTTCTCCTTTCCGGGCTGACTACCACCGCCTCACTCCTTGCTCAGCTTGATGTTTGTAAATCAAGGTGTTCAAGATCCTTGAATCTCCGTGATTAAGCTGAGTCAAAGCACTTTCCCATCGCAAGACAGGTCGGTGGTCTCTCTGTCTTCTTCTAGCCTCCTTGCTGGTCCTGTACCCTCTGCTTTTCCCGTGGTTTTGTCCACCCTCCCCCCCCCACGTTCTACAAGGCACACACGGTCCACTATCAACCCCTTCTTTGAAACTACCAAAATCCAGGATCATTGCTCACCTCCACTCATTCGTTACTCTATTCCCTGCCTGTGGAACAAACTTCTACATCCTCTCAATTCCATTCTTCCATCCAGGTCTTCAAGACAGCTGTTCAATAACCATCTCAGATCGTCCCCCAATCCCAAAACCGTATCTTTTTGTACCTTTGTGAACCCCGAACTCATCCACCCCCAAACTCACCTCCTTCCGTATTTCTGTTTTCCTTCCTGAGTGTCGCTTCTGTATCCATCTTGTCCATCCCTTGCGTCCTCCCTACACCCTCATCCCTCCGACTTCCCTCATTTCTCCGACTCTCCCTCTATTTTGTCCTTCAGCTGCTGTTGGTGTTTCCCCTCCTTCTCCGCCCACTGCTCCTTTTGTTCTCTTGGGTCCTGATCCGTTCTTCCATGAGCCTGACAATATATACAAAACATTATTTTATTATTTTTGGAGATATCAATCTATTTTTCGACGAATAACCAGAACATTACGAAATCATGACAGTAACTTGCTTCTGTCCATCTCTTCACAGCCTGTCTGCCATTGACTATATTCTCATTGATGTTAAGAGAGGCAGAGGAAGCCAGGGAGAGTGGGGGGAGCAAGCAAGTCGTCCATCCAACATGATGGTGAAAAGTGAGTGGGCCTGTTTGCACTGTTAACCACAACACAGGTGAAGGCCACTCCCACTCTCACTCACAATAAAACTCACACAGAACCAAAGACCTTGAGTATCTGAAAGATAAAGTATGGAATGTCCTTTTATTGTTGCTGTTCATTGCTTCAAACAGTAAGTCTTTTCAACCGCTGTATTGGTAGCTGCAAAGGTTGTGTTTCTGTTTGTTTTCTGATATCCCTTCATTGTGGCATTTTGACGTGACCTAATTGCACTCAAAGAGCCAGAGAAAAGTATTTTAACTGCATCCTACAGTACGAGTGTGAAAACACACAAAATTTCATGTCAGGAAACATTACCATATTACTGTGTACTTTTAAAAATGTGCAAGAGAAAACGACATAAGTTTTGTAATTATTTTGCAAAATCCATTTTATAATATGTGATGGACCTCAACTGAAGTTTATTTTCATTCTTCCAGCCCTTCCATGCACAGATGCCACAAGAGGACTTCCCCCTGGCAATGCTGGCAAACGACCTTCTTGCGAACTACTCAAAGGAAGTCTCCCTGTGTGAACTGGCAATCTTCATTGACTGTTCACTTAAACATTTCCATCACCTCGATCCTGAACCTGGTAGGAGGTTTAAACATTTAAAATGATAAACAAGTATGTATTCAATCCATATGGACAGCAACAAAAGGTGACGACGTGATTACAATCTGACGGTTGTTTGTGCCATTGCAAGATTGGCTGATGGTTGAGTCTGTACATAAATCACAAGTAGCATGAAATACAAGTAGACCTCAGTGTTAATGAAATAACAAGGACATTGGAAACACTGGATAAATACATCTGGAATGTGGATTGAACCTGGGTTCCTGTATCATGAGCAGGGGTTCAGATTGGAAATATTTCAGACCGATGTTTCTATTAACTGCGTTATGTTATATAAAATCACAGCCAACAGAAATGTTGGCCCTGACAAAACAAAACATGTATGTGTGTATGTATGTATGTATGTATATGTATGTATGTATATACATATAATATATATATATATATATAATATATATAATATGTATATATGTTTAAAAATTACATTCCCATGCCAGAAATCAAAACCAGGTCCAACTAGAAAAACCATATAAAGTGCTCTGCATCTGAGCTACCTGGACAAGCCAACAGCTAAGTAATGCAATTTCTTCCACATATACAAGTGCCACCCTCTCTCCCCCACTGGTTCTGGGCACTCACTGCCAACCAGAGGAACAGCTCAGGCCTGCTTCTGAGAGGATCTTCCCCCGTGGGGGCACACATCCATGTCCGCTAATAAACCCAGAGAGGCGTAGTAATATACTTAGAAGATGAACAGGATAGAACCAACATCAAAAATATATGTGATGCATGTTGTAAATATCCAAATAATAACCGGTCCCCGGAACCGGAAGTAACCCTCAGATGAGGAGGAATAAAGCTAGTGTTGAAACCAGCATGGCGTCCGGGCTACTCTTTATTACAACTGGCGACGAGATAACGGTTATTAGCTCTTCAACAACTCCTCCCATCTCTACAAGGGCAGAACAGCGCATCTCTACAAAGGTAGAACAGCCGTACAGCGAAACCAGGGAGCCGAGATTTCAGCGCAAAAGCGCAAAAGAAAAAAAAAAAAGGAGAAAAAAAAGAGGGAAAAAATTGGTGACGCCAAAACACTGGGTACCGCCTCATTCCGAGGTATTCTAAATCCACTGACCCGTCACCGAACTTTTTGTGTTGTCTGTCGTGTGCAAAACAAAACAAGAACAATGTCTGTTGTTATGACGTGCCCCCTGTAGCTACTTTTGATGCACATGGTGAGCCAAGCACCGTGTCAGAAGCACTGAAGCGCTGGCTCAGAAGTTTTTGAGCGCTTCGCTGCTGCATCCGGCTGCACAGACACTGGCGCAAGAAAAGAGAACTTTTACTGCCACTGCGCTGGCTTAGATGTGCAGGACATCTTTGACACTCTGCCAGAAACCGGGCCGAACACATACAACACCGCAAAAGTGTGCTCACAGAGTACTTTGCGCCACTCTCAAACACGTCATACTCCGAACCTGTTCCGCCAAAGAGAAGCAGAAGGATGGAGAAACGTATCTCAATTCTCCACACGTCCTGCGCACCATGGCGAAGACCTGCTTCAGCGAATTTGAACCCGAGGTCATCAATGACTTCATCCGTGACCAGATCATTGACGCTGCAAGTCAAAGCGTCTACGCACCAAACTGCTACGGCAGAAGAAACCGTGACGCTGAAGACCACGCTGGAACTCGCCCAAGCAATGGAGGCCTTGGAGCGACAAGCTGCTGAGATGGCTAAGACGCACCGATCCCAAGAAAGCGTACGCCGTCCACAGCGAGAGCCACAACGCGCAGAAGCCGTCCCAGCGAGGAGGTCGCAACAGCCACCGTGGTGGAAAACCACAAACACCGCCCCCGCACAGAATCCCGTCAGGAACCCCGTCAGGATCATCGCAGAGACACAATGCAATCGCTGTGGTCGGATGGCCACACCGGTGATGACTGCAGATGCTCCCAAAATGTGACATGCTACAAGTGGCAACCGCCTTGGTCATTTGCCATCATGTGCCGATCAAAAAACTCTGCGCCGCCCGCCGTCCGATACGTTCATGAAAGCCGCACCGAACCCGGAAGTGAATACCCAGAGTGACGCTAGTGACGAGTACGCCTATGCCGTAGGTGCAGTGCGAACACCGACCGAAATAACTGTCAACGCATTAATCGTCGACATGATCATTGACTCGGCGCCACCGCAACATCATCAATAGTGACATGCAAAATCACTTGTGTACAATGGTGCCGCAATGCAAAAAGTGCAACCGCAAAATTCACCCGTATGGTTCTGCGCCGATATCTTGCGACAACCTCATCCATGCGTTTCTCAGTGGGAGACAACTCTGCTACACGCCGAAGTGCTAGTCGTTACAGGTGACACCCCAGCACTGCTCAGGAAGAACTACTGCCGAAGCACTAAAAGTGCTCACCATTGTCCGCGTAATGGACAAAGTCATTGTGTGAATGAGGAATAATAGCTCGATATCAAACAAATACCCCGGAATTGATGATGGCATTGGTTGCTTCAAAGGCGAGGCAGTCATTGCTACACATCGATCGAACCGTCCCGCCGATAGCGAGAAAGCACAGCCGAGTGCCATTCACCTGAGGACCAAAAGTCGAAAAGGAGCTGAACAAGCTGCTCGAGGAGGACATTATCGAGTGAGTGACCGGGCCGACCGAGTGGGTCTCATGTATAGTAACGCCTCCAAAGCCGAAAAATCCTGAGAAATCCGAGTCTGCGTGGACATGCGCGAAGCTAACAGCCGATAAAACACACGCGACATGTCACCCCGACGATAGACGATTGGTGTCCGAATTGCAAGGATCCACAGTGTTCAGCAAAAGTCGACCTGCATAGCGGGTTCACCAACTTAAGCTTAGCTTCGCGCATGTCCACGCAGACTCGGATTTCTTCAGGATTTTTCGGCTTTGGAGGCGTTACTATACATGAGACCCACTCGGTCGGCCCGGTCACTCACTCGATAATGTCCTCCTCGAGCAGCTTGTTCAGCTCCTTTTCGACTTTGGTCCTCAGGTGGAATGGCACTCGGATGTGTTCTCGCTATCGGCGGGACGGTTCGATCGATGTGTAGCAATGACTGCCTCGCCTTTGAAGCAACCAATGCCATCATCATTCGCGGGTATTTGTTTGATATCGGTATGCTATATCCTCATTCACACAATGACTTTTGTCCATACGCGGACCAATGGTGAGCACTTTTAGTGCTTCGGCAGTATCTTCCTGAGCAGTGCTGGGGTGTCCCTGTAACGACTAGCATTCGGCTGGTAGCAGAGTTGTCTCCCACTGAGAGAACGCATGGATGAGGTTGTCGCAAGATATCGGCGCAGACCATACGGGTGAATTTTGCGGTTGCACTTTTGCATTGCGGCACCATTGTACAAAGTGATTTTGCATGTCACTATGATGATGTTGCGGTGGCGCCAGAGTCAATGATCATGTCGACGATTAATGCGTTGACAGTTATTTCGGTGTTCGCACTGCACCTACGGCATAGGCGTACTCGTCACTAGCGTCACTCTGGGTATCACTTCCGGGTTCGTTGTGGGCTTCATGAACGTATCGGACGGCGGGCGCAGAGTTTTTTGATCGGCACATGATGGCAAATGACCAAGGCGGTTGCACTTGTAGCATGTCACATTTTGGGAGCATCTGCAGTCATCACCGGTGTGGCCCATCCGACCACAGCGATTGCATTGTGTGTCTCTGGATGATCCTGACGGGGTTCTGACGGATTCTGTGCGGGGCGGTTGTTGTGGTTTTCCACCACGGTGGCTGTTGCGACCTCCTCGCTGGGACGGCTTCTGCGGTTGTGTCTCAGCTGTGGACGGCGTACGCTTTCTTGGGATCGGTGCGTTCGTGAGCCATCTCAGCAGCTTGTCGCTCCAAGGCCTCCATTGCTTGGGCGAGTTCCAGCGTGGTCTTCAGCGTCAGGTTCTTCTGCGCTAGCA
>CM068967.1:83570553-83580983 GCA_035128595.1 Eptatretus atami
TCGGTGGGGGGGGGTAGACAAAACCTTGATAATATGATAGTATATATCCAAATACATACGTATCCAAAAGTTCTCCACTCAAATAGCTGCAGTTATTGTGTATTTTCATCTTGAAAATCGATGCATTCCCCGCACTCTCTCATTTGAATTTTCTCCACTCGGATCATGTGAGGCCACGTGACGCCTCGACAGCCAATAGATCGGCTGACATCGTATGCAAATTATGTCAGACTGTCATGTGACCAGCTAAGTTGTCCAAGATGGCAGCTTCCTGCAGGGAGGAAATCACCGGCAGCTGATCGGCGATTTTTGATGAATATGGCCAGTGAGGACGCTCCCCGTGTATTGTTCACCAGGACAATGTAGCGAACGAAGAAGTCAAACGTTTTACGTCTGTAAGATGGGATAAAGGGAGAGAAAGTGTCAACAAACGGCTCGTCTTAGACGGTCACGAACGACGTTTAGCCGAGAGTGCCGGCGCGGGAGGACCAACTTCGATCATGGGCCTATTGTACCCGGAGTGCCGTGTAAAAATTTCAGCTACCCCCCCCCCCCCTTTCAAGTTACCCCGGTAATCTGAAATCGATTTCATCCTACCCCCTACGATTTCAGATTACCCCCCTCAAAGCATTTATTTATGAATGTTTATTACAAAAAATAGTAATTTAATTGATATTGAAAACTAATTAGGGAAAAACCATTGACCATGTGACCGCCTTTAAAGAGTCTGCAATTAATTTTGATTTTTATTGAATGATTTTATTTTAATATTGTTATTAATTGAAATCAGTATTTCTCATACAGTTATAGTTTTTTTGTTACCCCCTGGTGCATTAATTCAGCGGCCGACGGGGCTTGAACTCAGAACCCTAGGATCCCAAGTCGCCACCCTAACCACTGAGCCAACACCAGGCTACGCACTCAGCCTGTCATCCTTCGGAGGTCGGCGAAATGAGTACCAGTATACTGGGCCGGTGTATACCCCGGTTAAAATAGGTGTACCATATCCCTGTGTTGTAAGAGGCGACCAGGGTTGCGTCAGGAAGGGCATCCGGCGAAAACATGTGCCAAATCACTATGCGATCATACGGATGATCCGCTGTGGCGACCCCTAACGGGAGCAGCCGAAAGAAGAAGAAGAAGATTAAAATTAAATCATTCATCATAAAATCAAAATTAATTGCAGACTCTTTAAAGGCGGTCACGTGGTCAATGGTTTTTCCCTAATTAGTTTTCAATATCAATTAAAGTACTATTTTTTATAAATAAACATTCATAAATAAATGCTTTGAGGGGGGTAATCTGAAATCGTAGGGGGTAGGATGAAATCGATTTCAGATTACCGGGAGGTAACTTGAAGGGAACTTGAAATCGATTTCAGATTACGAGAGGTAACTTGAAAGGGGGGTAACTTGAAATCGATTTCAGATTACCGGGAGGTAACTTGAAAGGGGGTAACTTGAAATCGATTTCAGATTACCGGGAGGTAACTTGAAAGGGGGTAGCTTGAAATCGATTTCAGATTACCGAGAGGTAACTTGAAAGGGGGGTAGCTTGAAATCGATTTCAGATTACCGGGAGGTAACTTGAAAGGGGGGGTAGCTTGAAATCGATTTCAGATTACTGAGAGGTAACTTGAAAGGGGGGTAGCTTGAAATCGATTTCAGATTACCGGGAGGTAACTTGAAAGGGGGTAACTTGAAATCGATTTCAGATTACCGAGAGGTAACTTGAAAGGGGGTTAGCTTGAAATCGATTTCAGATTACCGGAGGTAACTTGAAAGGGGGGTAGCTTGAAATCGATTTCAGATTACCGGGAGGTAACTTGAAAGGGGGTAACTTGAAATCGATTTCAGATTACCGAGAGGTAACTTGAAAGGGGGTTAGCTTGAAATCGATTTCAGATTACCGGAGGTAACTTGAAAGGGGGGTAGCTTGAAATCGATTTCAGATTACCGGGAGGTAACTTGATGGGGGGTAACTTGAAATCGATTTCAGATTACCGGGAGGTAACTTGAAAGGGGGTAGCTTGAAATCGATTTCAGATTACCGGGGGGTAACTTGAAAGGGGTAGCTTGAAATCGATTTCAGATTACCGAGAGGTAACTTGAAAGGGGGTAGCTTGAAATCGATTTCAGATTACCGGGAGGTAACTTGAAAGGGGGTAGCTTGAAATCGATTTCAGATTACCGGGAGGTAACTTGAAAGGGGGGTAACTTGAAATCGATTTCAGATTACCGAGAGGTAACTTGAAAGGGGGTAGCTTGAAATCGAATTCAGATTACCGGGAGGTAACTTGAAAGGGGGGTAGCTTGAAATCGATTTCAGATTACCGGGAGGTAACTTGAAAGGGGGGTAACTTGAAATCGATTTCAGATTACCGGGAGGTAACTTGAAAGGGGGGTAGCTTGAAATCGATTTCAGATTACCGGGAGGTAACTTGAAAGGGGCGTAGCCTGAAATCGATTTCAGATTACCGAGAGGTAACTTGAAAGGGGGTAACTCGAAATCTTTACACGGCACTCCGGGTACAATAGGCCCATGATCGAAGTTAGTCCTCCCGCGCCGGCACTCTCGGCTAAACGTCGTTCGTGACCGTCTAAGACGAGCCATTTGTTGACACTTTCTCTCCCTTTATCCCATCTTACAGACGTAAAACGTTTGACTTCTTCGTTCGCGACATTGTCCTGGTGAATAATACACGGGGGAGCGTCCTCACTGGCCATATTCATCAAAAATCGCCGATCAGCTGCTGGTGATTTCCTCCCTGCAGGAAGCTGCCATCTTGGACAACTTAGCTGGTCACATGACAGTCTGGCGTAATTTGCATACGATGTCAGCCGATCTATTGGCTGTCGAGGCGTTACGTGGCCTCACGTGATCAGAGTAGAGAAATTCAAATGAGAGAGCGTGGGGAATGCATCGATTTTCAAGATGAAATACACAATAACTGCAGCTATTTGAGTGGAGAACTTTTGGATACGTATGTATTTGGATATATACTATCATATTATCAAGGTTTTGTGTACCCCACCCCCCCCCCCCCCCCGATGAGTGGAACGAAACTTGATTTTCAGGCACTTTCTGAGCCATGGCTGATGGCCTATTGGAGTAAAGAAGGTTATAAATAGAGAGGGAAGGAGAAAGGATGAGGAGGACGTAAAATGTCACAGTTGCTCAATGTGGGCCATGTCAACAATGGGGAAGCAGAGGTTCTTATTGTGGTAGGAAGTGTGAGGATATTGGAAGTGTTGACGGTGCAACGGGGGAGGGCATTGATGATGGTGCAACGGGGGCGGGCAGTGGTGACGGTGCAGCAGGTGCGGGCAGTGGTGGAGGTGCAGCGGGTGCAGGCAATGTGTTGGTGCAACGGGAGCGGGCATTTGTGGAGTGCAGCGGGTGCGAGCAGTGGTGAAGGTGCAGCGGTTGGAGGCAGTGGTGGAGGGGCAGCAGGTGCGGGCAGTGGTGGATGTGCAGCGGGCACGGTCAGTGGCAGAGTGCAGCGGGTGCGGGCAGTGGTGGGTGCAGTGTGTGCAGGCAGTGGCAGAGGTGCAGCGGTTGTGGGCAATGGTGGAGGTGCAGCGGGGGCGGGCAGTTGTGACGTACAACGGGGGCGGGCATTGCTGGAGGTGCGGGCAGCGGGTGCAGGCAGTGGTGAAGGTGAAGCAGGGCGGGCAGTGGTGGAAGTGCAGTGGGCGCAGGCATTGGTGGAGGTGCAGCGGGCGCGGCAGTGGTGGAGGTACAGCGGGCGTGGGCAGTGGTGGAGTGCAGCGGGTGTGGGCAGTGGTGGAGGTGCTGATGTGCAGCAGGCGTGGGCAGTGGTGGAGGTGCAGCGGGTGCGGGCAGTGGTGACGGTGTAACGGGGCAGGCAGTGGCAGAGGTGTTCATGTGCGGGCAGTGGTGGAGGTGCTGAGGTGCAGCAGGCGTGGGCAGTGGTGGATGTGCAGCGGGTGCGGGCAGTGGTGACGGTGTGCAACGGGGGCAGGCAGTGGCAGAGGTGTAGCAGGTGCGGGCAGTGGTGCCGTGCAACGGCGGGGGCTGAAACAATATAGAAATTATGAGCAGAGCAATAGACATCAACCAATGGCTGGAAGAATGGTGTCAGGAGGAAGGTTTTACATTTAGGAAGCATGGGAATCATTTGGGGACAAAGAGGAGTGTTTTCCAGAATGATGGCCACATGTTAAATAGAAAGAGGGCAGCAAGGTTTGTAGTGGGAATTGAGGGAATTCAGGCTTTTTTAGGTCAGCGGAGGGTGGGAAAGCTATAAAGGAAGGAACGGATGAAGTAATTGGGATGAGTAAGGCCAGGCAGGAAAATAGAATTTCAGGAAGGGAAAAGTTAAATATATTCTATACCAATACCAGAAGTTTAAATAATAACATGGAAGAGCTTGAAGCCAAAGTTGATACGAGGAGTACGATATAGTTGGAGTGAGTGAGACATGGTTTAAGGAGAATAACTTGAGGACAGGATTAGAAGTCTACAAGGCGTATTTGTGTGATAGGAAGGAGAGAATAGGAGGAGGAGTAGTAATCTGGGTAAAGGACAGCATTGGATCAAGAGAGAAGGGTGATAATGAGGAAGGAATAAATGTTGAGGAGTCTGTGTGGGTGGAGATTAGAGATTGTAAAAACGGTGAGATACTGTAGGATGCTTTTATAGGGCTCCGGGTGGGAAGGAAGAGGAGGAAGGAGGAGTACATGAAGAATTCAAAAGGGCATGTGGTAAGGGAAGAGTATTGATTATGGGGGATTTTAACTTGCCAGGGATAGATTGGGTCCAAGAACAGGGAAGGGGAAGAGCGGATGAGGATTTCCTCGTTTTAATCCAACACTACTTTTTAACCCAGTTTGTAGATAAACCCACAAGGGAGTGCAGTGTTCGACCTCCTTTAAGTAACGATCCAGTAGGGTGGATATACTGATTCTGGCTCACTTTTCCCCATGTAAATGAATGGGGATTTTCAGCGATTCACTTTTTTTTTTTCCCTAAAAAATAACCCCTTTTTATCCGTTTTTCCCTGCTGTGCAGGGGTTGGCTTTTTGTGAGGCAATGTTTTATGGCCGGATGCCCTTCCTGGACGCCTCTTACAACACAGGGATATGGTACACCTATTCTAACCGGGGCATACACCGGACCAGTACACTGGTACTCACTTCGCCGACCTCGGATGGATGACAGGCTGAGTCAACCCCCTCGTGTTAATTCAGCAGCTGAGCGGGATTCAAACTCGGGACACTGGGATCCCAAGCCGCCACCCTAACCACTAAGCCAACACCAGGCTTTGTATATATATATATATATATATATATATTATATATATATATATATATATATATATATATATATATATATATATATATATATATATATATATATATATAACCAAGGTATATTTATTTGTCTCCCCTTTTAACCTAGGGACACTCTTTTTCAAATAACCAATGCATATTGTTTAGCTCACTCATTGAACCTATAAACATTGTTCATTCTCAAATTCCTTCAATAGTTTAATTTTCTTTGCACAATAATCCCCATCTAAAATATTTAAAAACAAAACATTTGAATCTTTATATTTTTCAAGATACCCCTTTTGTGCCATTACGAAATGATATACTTCTCTTAATGATCTCATCTGACCACCTCCTGAGCCACATATCATTTTGAGATTATAGTAAATTGTTTTTCCATTGTTCAATTGATAACCATCGAAGTTTTCAGTCCATTGTAGGATATTTATTTTTTCTTTACATCCTCTAACTTACTAGTTTTTAAATTGATTCGCTTATTTGTTTTATTTACCTTTGTTTTCGTTATTTTTTCAATAAGACTTATTTGATATTTTTCACATTCATTATGTTTTCCATTTATATATACCAAGACTGAGATTTTCTCCACTCTTTAGTTTGATTAATACTGGTTTAACCATTTAATATTTGTGAAAAACGCGGCGGTAGCCCTTAAAAAACCCTAACCATCTTCCCATTGTTAAAACACAATCTATTCTATACACTCTTTCATACAATATCCATATGGAACACAATCTATTCCATTATCTAAAATAAATCTCTTATCATCAAGGTCCTAATGCCTTTTTATTTACTTCTTCACTATATATGTTATGTTTATAACTTCTTATTGTATTCATTTTCCTATATTCTTCTTTCTTATTCATCAAACAATTATAATAATTTCTAAAAGTCATTATTTTTTTATTACATATTTCTTTATTCCCTTTAACCTCTTATCAATCTGATCCTGATCACCATACTTATAAGCATATGCCTTTGCTCTCAATCCAATAAACTCACTCATTGCTTTTCCACCCAACTCATCCTTAAACTTACCAATAACCTTTTCATTCTTTTTGAAAATAACTCGCTCTTCTTACTAAAATTACTTGTATCATATACTCCAATATTTTTCTTCATATCTTTATAAACATCATCAGTTTTTATTTCTAGGATAAAACTATCAGTGTCCATATACAACAATGAAACATTTTCACCATACTCTTTCTTTAAGCCATTATACAAATAATCATACATCAATATCTTTGATAAATCAAGAACTGCTGTTCCAATATAAATTGGTTTATCCATTACAATACTTTCCTTTTCCATATGAATAGCAGAAAAGTTTCTCTGAAAAAACCTCTTCTCTCTTAAAACTTGGTTTATTTATCAATCTCGAAGCTTCTTTCCAAGATGTTGCAAATCTAATGTTTTGCCTGTTTCTAACATTCTCCATTGTCTTTCCAAAGACAGCATTATTCATCAATTTTATAGAAATCCCCTTCAAATTTTATTTTTGTATTTGCTCTCATATCTGTATTGAATTTAATATACTTTTTCATCCAAGGACTTGTTTAAATTTTAAAACTCTATGAATTTTAGCTACTCTAATCCTTCTCTCAAAAACTGTTTTAAGCTTCTCTGATGCAAAACATATCCCTCTTTATCATAGAATGTTGTTAATAACTTTTCTGTTGATTTGCCTTTAATATTAAAACTTTTATGATAATCACTTAACCATTCTTTCTTTGGAGTTTCTTTCTCACATGCAAAAGGAAGGTCTTTATGCTTATTATGAAGATCACTCGGGTACCTCAAATCAACTTCAAAATAATAACCTTCTTCTTCCTCATTCAATTGCTCTTGAGAAGAAATAACAATATTCATCAAAGCCTTTTCATAATCCTTTTCTTCCACCCACTCTAATTTACCATAAGGTAGAGATTGAGACATTGCCCATCCATACAAATTATTAGCATCAAAATACATCAAATAATTACTATCTTTTTCACTATCATAATTTGGAAGATATTTATTATTTGCTTTAGCATATCTTTTTGAACATACTTGTGATATTCCACCTCTCTTAGACTTCTCAATCATCAAAAGCATATCTACATCACTGATTAAATCAATATCTTGTTTTGTCATTTTCAACATTGCACTCCAAGCTAAACCAGAGCTGTGAAATAGTGAGCAGGATCTAATCCATAACAATTTTTATTATGACAGAGTGATCTAAAAGCTTCAAACACATCAGCTAACAATAAAACATCTGTTTTTAGATACAAATCATGATATTCTCCAAGGTTCTTTATCTTAAATATTTCCAAATTTCTTGTGCGTGTTTATATTCCTTATCACTTATCTCTTCTTCATAAAGGTTATTATAGAAACTTTCTTTTGAAGGAAGGTGTGTTTTCTTTAAATCTCATAAATGAATTCATATAATCATAAGGATAAATTCCCTTCCTTGTAAGAATTTTCTCTTTACTTTGAATTTCATTCCTTGTTTGAATTTCCTCTCGAGTTAGAATTTCCTCTTTAATCAGAATTTCATCTTTAATCAGAATTTCCTCTTTAGTTAGAATTTCATTCATTGTTTGAATTTTCTTTACAATTAGAATTTCATCTTCAGTAAGAATTTCTTCATTAATTTCCTCATTAATTAAATTTCCTCTTTACTTTGAATTCTCTCTTTAATCTGAATTTCCTCTTTAGTTAGAATTTCCTCTTTTGGAAGAATGAATTAAGATTTGGAAAAGAGCCTGTGGAGCTTAGATTTGATGCTAGGTTGGCTAGTGGTGTTCCCATAAACTTGTAAGAATCTAGAAACCTAATACGAGTTATAGATTTTGTGAATATCATTTTGCAAATGAAATATACTTTTGACTTGTGTTTGTTATGGCAGAAATATTCCCTGTGTTTTTGAAAGTTCATTTATAAATAGATGTGTATCATAGTTGGCGCTGTTGTGAAGAAAGACTGGAATAAAAGAAGGTAATTATAATTAAGATTACAACAGGAATGAGCGGGACTCTATATTTACCAGTAAGATGACAATGATCCTAACTTTAGACTCCTCAATTTCCTCCTCACAAATATGACAGATATTGTTCTTTCTAAATTCTAATTTTCTTCTTTGGTTAATTTCATCGTTCATTTGTTTTCTTTCATTAATTTAGTTAGTCTTATACAATCCTTTTCTTAATCGTTTTACAAACTCTTGTGAAGCATTTTTCCACGATAATGTTCAAGTTTATTATACTTTTCTCAACAGATGATTTGATATAATAACAGAAACCACAAGGAATATGTTTGATATTTATTGTATATGATTCTTTTTGGATTAGGAGAAGCAGTATTTATCTTTTTAGGATACATTCAAAATCAGCGTATATCACAAAATGGTGCATGATAGATTTATTATAATTCTTCAAAATAAATCTTTTTACCAGGTTTAGGCATTGTAATTACAGCTGATTTATGATTACTACAATATTTTGAATGTTGTTCTAATCGTTCTTTTGTATGAAATGAATTAAGACATCGCTTACAAGGATATATTTTGTTTGTTGTGTTCTGAATACCTGAGAAGAGTTAATCTTTGATAAATTATTGATGTATGTGTAATGTGAATTCTTTCCAACACTAAAATATAAAAGATCAATGTGTGTTTCTTCATTTTTTATAGTTGTTTGAAATTATTAATATTTGAACTTTGTTTGTATCCGTTAATCCGTATACATATAGAAAGATTATTTCTTTCTCAAATTTAGGAATATCTGTTAGTGGCATTGGGAATTTAAAATCTTTAATGTCCAAGGTATTCTCATATTTCATATATTGTTTTACTCTTTCTGAATTACATTTGGTGGATGTAAGTGAGCAAGAACAGACCAGAGAAACATTTATTATCATTGTTCTTAATATTAACAACTGCCTTCTTTAGTTTTATTTCTTGGTAATTCAATATAAGAAGAAGCTTTCAGAGGGTTTGATTTTAGAATGTGTATATCTAAAAAGATGATTTTTTTAATGTTAAATCCACTTCCTACCACTGTATTATCAACATCCTCCTCTTGTCTTGATAGTTCTTCATAAACCCACTATTTCAAAAAATCTTGAAGTGATGTTATAAAATAAAGATCTGTTCTCATATAAGGAGTTTGTTCTTCATCTTGTCTTTTCATATTCATTTTCACTCCCATATAAAACTTTAAAGTTTTCATTTATTTTAATGTCTTTTTAATAACTTTTTCAACATCAGGTTTCACTATTTCAGTTGATTCAGTTATTGATGATGGACCGGGTTCTCCAAATTGAAAAATCCTTATTTTTATATGTCCTTTAAATGCCCCATCAGTGTTTTCAATATATATAGTCTCCCTTTACTTAAACTCATTTTTCTTGTGTTTTTGTGATTCAAGATGTCTGTTATAACTACTCTTCAAAACATCCTTTTGAGGCAGATATCACAATGTTTTTTTCCAACTCAAGAGGAGATATTGATGAAATAGATTAAATGTGTGTTTGTTGGTTCGGAGGTGTTTTTCTATAATGTTTATATTCGTGATACAAACATCGCAGTACGTTGTATTCACCATATTTATATAATAAAACTTGCTTAAACTAAATTTTTGATGAAATTTCGTTTATTTTACAGGTGAATCTTTGTGCTTAAAACCATTTTATCCTCCAACTTTTTCACTTAATAAATACAATGTTTCAAGACACAAAAGACAAGTTTCAATCAATCTCTTCATTTGTAAAAGATACTGAGAAATAATGTCAAGGATGTAAAATTGAACAAAGATAAATATAACAACTATTGGATAAAAACAATTATGGCGGATATGATGAGTTCTTCAATTTCCTTCAGTGGAAGGGCTTTTAGTTAACCTGGTAGAACATCAATTCCACAGCTATCTCTAACAAAGTTTCTCCTCTCTTTCCGGGAGGTAACTTGAAAGGGGGGTAGCTTGAAATCGATTTCAGATTACCGGGAGGTAACTTGAAAGGGGCGTAGCCTGAAATCGATTTCAGATTACCGAGAGGTAACTTGAAAGGGGGGTAACTCGAAATCTTTACACGGCACTCCGGGTACAATAGGCCCATGATCGAAGTTAGTCC
>CM068967.1:83592839-83605222 GCA_035128595.1 Eptatretus atami
ATTCACTTTTTTTTCCCCTAAAAATAAACCCCCTTTTTATCCGTTTTTCCCTGCTGTGCAGGGGTTTGGCTTTTTGTGAGGCAATGTTTTATGGCCGGATGCCCTTCCTGGACGCCTCTTACAACAACAGGATATGGTACACCTATTCTAACCGGGGCATACACCGGACCAGTACACTGGTACTCACTTCGCCGACCTCGGATGGATGACAGGCTGAGTCAACCCCCTGGTGTTAATTCAGCAGCTGAGCGGGATTCAAACTCGGGACACTGGGATCCCAAGCCGCCACCCTAACACTAAGCCAACACCAGGCTTTGTATATATATATAACCAGGCTATATTATTTGTCTCCCCTTTTAACCTAGGGACACTCTTTTTCAAATAACCAATGCATATTGTTTAGCTCACTCATTGAACCTATAAACTTTGTTCATTCTCAAATTCCTTCAATAGTTTAATTTTCTTTGCACAATAATCCCCATCTAAAATATTTAAAAACAAAACATTTGAATCTTTATATTTTTCAAGATACCCCTTTTGTGCCATACAAATCAATAGGGGAAGCTTTCTGACTTGAAACCAATTAGGATAAAAGAGAATGATTTTCTCTGCCTCGTGGTTATATTTTACATCAAGAACACTAACAGACTAATAAACGTAAGTTTTATCAAAAATCATTCAAAGCAATTTTCATTTTGTGTTAAAAATGGGTTAAACTGTTTGAGAATGTATCGCCCACGCATTTCCCAAGCTAAGCTGTCTCGCCGGAAATGTTATTTCCCGTGTGGACACACGCCCTGAAAAAAATTCCAACATTAGGTCAGACCATTTCCTTTCGTTGTTTTTATAAATGAGCCGTCAGTCGTAAACTTTGTCTGAATGCTTTATAATTTTTCTCAACTTTGTCCTGTTGAGAAACGATTGAAACATGAACTGTTCTCGTCTGAAGAGGAGAATCCATTAAAATATCGGTAAGTTTGTTTGTATTATTCCTCTGACAATCACAATGAAGCAACCGATTATTAATTAAATCACTGGATGACTAATATATATTGTTTTTTAAATTTTTTTTCAACAGATTGTCTCCAATAACAACATCGTTGATCGCTGATGTTGAAAATGAATTATCCGAATTACACGATGTCTGGGCAGAGATTTCTGATTTTGTACAAGAGATTCAGAGTTTCAGGGAGAAATGAGAGAAATAATTACCGACTGGAAGACATTACTGTTATCTCAGATAATCTTGAAAGATCCTAATTCAAGGGTGAGAAACACACACGTGCAGGTGTGAGTGTATGTATATCTGCTTATCTCTGTGTTCATTTCTATATCTGTCTCTGCCTGTCAATATGTGTCCTGAGTTTTAACACATTATTTTTTTTTTTTATTATTTTTCAGTTTAAACACCTGCCTGGATGAACCGAGTGCGCAAGTTAATCGTCTGCAGGAATCTGACCTGACACTCAAGACATTTGAAGCAGACTGCTTGGATATATCATCTGTTTTTACAACTGAATATTTAATATTATCAATGTTGATTAATTATAAATGCTTTCCTTACAATTATCTGATTTTGAATTATAAAAAAAGGATCAAGACATGAAGGAGGAGGGGAGGGAGGGGGGGTAGGTGCGCTCCACCAATGACCCATCACCCCCTCATCCCACTCCTCCCCTCCCCGTGTGTGTGTGGGGAAGGGTGGGGTGGGATGAGGGAGGTGGTGGGTCAAAGGTGGGGGGCGCACAGGGGGGATGAGGGGTGGGGCTTGTTTGGGAGGGGCTTGTGTGGGAGGGGCTTGTGTGGGTGGTCAAAGGTGGGATGGGGGAGGGGCTTGTGTGGGAGGGGCTTGTGTGGGTGGGTCAAAGGTGGGGGGCGCACAGGGGGATGAGGGGGTGGGGCGTTGTGGAGGGGCTTGTGTGGGCGGGGCTTGTGTGGGAGGGCTTGTGTGGGAGGGCGAATGTGGATGAGGTTTGTGTGGATCAATGGATGGGTGGAGAGATGGGTGGATGGGTGGATGAGTGGAGCTTGTGTGGATGGGTGGATAATTTTTTAATTAAATAAACATGTTGTGTTTTGGGGAACTAATTAACTGATCACTAATTATGTGAATATGATGAATGTGGGTGGAGCTTGTGTGTGTGTGTGGAGCTTGTGTGGAGCTTGTGTGGAGCTTGTGTGGGTGGAGTCAAAAAGGGGCGGAGTCAAAAAATTTCAATTTATTGGAGCTTGTGAGGGGTGTGTGTGGGTTTGTGTGGGGTTGTTGTGGGCGGGGCTTGTGTGGGCGGGTTTGTGTGGGTGGAGTCAAAAAGGGTGGAGTCAAAAAAAATTAAATTAATCTTTGTCTTTGTAATTCTTGTGAATAAAATGAACCTAAAATCTCTTCCCCTTCTAAATCATTATCTTATAAGTCCAAGGAACCGTATCTATTACAGAAACAATTTTAAAAAGTTCGTTAGTCCATCGTTTACGAAAACCTTTTTCAAAATGAGATTTCCACCTGTATATTCTTACGATATCACCAACTTTGAACTTAGGTTTTCTGACATTAATCTCTTTTCATATTTTAATTTTGTAAATGTTTCTGATGGTTTCATATTTGTTGACGTATGAATCGTGTTATTATACTTATCCACAATATCCTGAATAAAAGATAACCATTGTTGTGAACCGAGTTGTGTGAATTTTTTATATAGTCTCTCTTTTAAGGTACGATTAAAACGTTCGACAACAACGGCCTTCCCTTCATTAAAGGTACTGTATAATGTAATACTGTTATTCTTTAGAAAATTCATAAATGTCTTGTTATAAAACTCTCTACCCTCATCAGTCCACAATTTTTTCGGTTTTCTCTTACTTTTATGAAATATCTGTTGAAAGGCTAACATAAGAGTATTACCTGTTTTGTTTTTTAATGGGACAACCCACGCATATCTACTCCTCAAATCAATAACGGTTAAAGCCAACTCTGTACCCTTATCATTATTGAGTTCAATCAAATCAGCGGACCAGATATAATCAACTTCCTTGGAATAACCTTCCTTCTACGAAACTTTTGTGAATATTGGTTTATGTAATTCATCAGCTAATTGCTCTTCAGTTTAATGACATCATTAGAGCCTATAAGTTTTTTTGAATTTCCAAGTCCAAGTTTCAATTTAGCACTGATCATCTTCTTCACGATGAACCGATCAACTTTTTCTCTCAAGGTTGGATTTTGTATCAGAGACAAATTATACAACATTTCTCTATCGGCTTAATGCTTTTCTTCCAACGTTGTGGTATTCCCATAATCAATATCGTGTCTCATGCACACTTCATCAACTCTATGATAGGCTTACTCCAGGATTATGGATTGTCTGCCTCATCTAATCTTTTATCTAAGTTTGTGCCTGGACCACAGAAAGAATACCCTGGAAGATGTAATTCCCCTGGTATTCCAGTAGTTGTAAATTTACTTCCTGATAAAACTTTTGTATATCTCCTCCGAGTTTGTGTTTGGAGATAAATTGATTTTTTTTGAACCACACACCGAACATATACCTTTTTGGATAACCCTGTTATTTTTACTTTTAATATATGAAAATATTTTTAGTATTAGTTTTCTTTTTACTTTGAGACAATAACTCATTTATTTATGAGAAAAATTCCTGCAGAGTGCAAAAACCTTTTTAGTTTCCAACATGCACATTTGAATTCTGATTTTTAAAACATAAATAATCCTCAGAAATGCCTTCACTCTCTCTCTCCATTTATTTAAGAAAAAAAATGAAAACTTTAATTAACATCAATATCCTCTCCCTGAAAACGATGTCAATAGTCTTGTCGAAAATATTGCAAATAGACTTGTCAATTCTTCGTTTTCTCCTCGGTGGGTGAGTTATTTTCTGTAATACCTCCAATCTTTTTTTCATCTCACTGGTTTCCATATTTTGATATTATCAGTCTCGCTCTTTCCTCCCTCTTCTCTCTCTCTCCTTCTCTCTCTTCTCCTTCTCTCTCTTCTCCCTCTCCTCCTTCTCTCTCTTCTCTCTCTTCTCCCTCTCCTCCTTCTCTTCTTCTCTCTTTCTCCCTTTCCTCTTTCTCTTCTTCTCTCTCTCCTCCTCCTCTTCTCTCTCTTCAACTCCTTCCTCGTCCTTACTATCCTTGAATCACTTACACCCCATAGGAATATCATACATATATTCATCAGGATTTCTTGTTATTCTGTATCCAAAAATTTTTTACAACAGGAAACCAATAAAATGGCTTTTGAATTTCTAAAGAGCCTTTCGTTTTCTTAACTTTATAATTTTTCATTTATTAACATTTTAGTTAATTCCAAAGTTGTCGGTTTATCAACATCAGCATAAGCCAATTCTTTTATTGAAATACATCATTCTTATGTTGTAGAACATATTTATTAAAATACGAATACCCTTTTCTTGAAGGTATGCTTGGACACAGAGATGATAATTTTCTTGAAGCCTTCTTGCCGTCATTTATGTATTAGAAATATATGTTAGAATCACATTATGACACGAAACACCTCCCCATCTTCCCATAGTTAAATCATTTTGTATTTCCCTCTTATTACATATAATCCTGTTTTTTCTGTTTTCATGTATAAACAAGAGCAAAACCATTATTATTTACCCTTATTAAATTCTTTTATTTGTTGTTTACTTATCGTGCTTGCACAAAACTCATTCTCGATACCAAGTGGATAATATTCTTCCTTACGAGACTGATTTAAATTTTTCCAGGTCTTCTAGGTCAATTTTAAATGACCAATTATACCCTAAATCATTCATATCATACCCCCTTGTTCTATTCTTCATAAAAACGATACGCCCTTCTTTATAAAAATTTATTTTAATTCGAACTGTGAATTCTGTATGACCTGGGAGATAAAATCAACACTTCTGTTCTTTGGAATACACGGCCGTTTTATTTAAGGATATATATTGTGATAAATCGCTTAATCTCCCAAAGTCATTCGCGTCAGTCGGGCTTGGATAATTTTTTAATTTATAGGCATTTTTCATATTAATATTTTTGGTTATATTATATTTATGTCGTTCAGCCTGTGCCTTTGTGTAATAATTTGATAAATCAATATCTAGTTCTTGAGATACACCAAAGATAGAACCATCTTTACAACATAAGTCATTTATATTAGATTAAAATAATATCATAAAATTTTTTATTTTTGTTGAGTTGAAATAACACATATAGACATTAATTTGACCACAACACTTAGAATTAATTCTGGACTTGAAATGTTTGATAAACACCATTCTGTAAGAATTTTATAACTTCAACAGTGGTGGAAGACCAAAACTACAAAATAATATTTGTCTTGACTATTAAAATACAAACCCAATGAGAACCGTTCCCATGATTATCTTCTAAGTTCATAATAATATTCTTTGTATGTTTCGGCACATTTGTTAATTCATCTCTCATACAAATAACCACATTATGAATTTTTAATTTCTTACAATATTTGACAAGTTGTAAATTTGATGTTGTTATTCTTTCCAAATTCATTAAACCACTCATCAATGGCTCATTTATTTATTAAAAGATATAATCCATTACCTCTTTTCGTTAATTTTACACCTGCTTGTGCAATAGAAGAAAGCATATCTCCAACTAACAATCTTGCTTTATCAGGCAGACCTCAAGTTTTTCAGCAAAATCTACAATTACGCCACTTCCACTACTTTGTTTCTCCAACTCTTTGTTATGTCTTTCCATTCTTTTTGAGCCTGGAGTTGAGCCTTCCTTTCGTTGGCAGTTTTCACCGCTGTTGAAATACCACCCGTCAATGCTCAACCGCACTTAAACCAGCAAATAAAGGAATTAGAAATGGGAGAAATCCTTCCACTCGTCTCCTTATTGAATATTTTTTCAACATTGGTTTTGTCATTTTAATTTTAAGTGAGCCAGTGTCATTCAAGATTTTAACCTGTTCTCTTGTGAGCAAAACATCAATTCTTACTGCTCCTTTTTCTCTGAATTGTATTAACGTTAATCGTTACAAGGCTCTTTATTTTGAACACAGATGATAGTTTTATGAAGATTGATTGTATTAACATATACCCCAGTTGGTACTTTCCACTCATTTATTTAACAAAAAATTATGTGAGACTAATCATCACACCATATCTTTGTATTAATCTGCAATTCTGTTTCTTCCAAAAAGCAAACAATATGTATCAACTTCTTCACCTCTTCCTCTGTCAATGTATAGGGATGTATCACTCGATTAGACTTTATAGTTTCCTTTTGCGCGCTCAGGTCAAACGCATAGATTGTATACAAACTTTTAAATGGTGTCATATCCAAAATAGGTTTCTTTATTTCCATTACTTTCACACACCTTTTGGTAAGCTTGTATGCTTCACAAAATCATTTTTTTCCCAATTAATTTCCAATCTATCTCGTGGATAAATGTTCCATTAGAGAAACGCGAAGTTGTTTCACCTTAGCATTATCACTCAATGCATCTATTCTTATCAGTCGCAGTATCACCATCTGCTTTTTAAAATGATCCACAGATATCGTGGCTTTCCTTCCAGACACCCAAATTCCACGTAGTAGTTTGGTTGAGTTTAACGTGTGACATCTTCTTTTGAGGTATGATACACTGAGTGGTTTCTTTTAGTTAAGTCTTCGATTCAACACTCTTCTTTTTTAAGATTAGGAGTATATTCACTGATATACCAACTCATTTCCTCAATTACAAATTTATTCTGTTCACAAAAGCACTACAACACAAAAAGCAATCTATTTTTCATTATCATTCCTTTGTAGTTGAAATCTAATTTTAAGACCATACAGAACTTTATCATTCACAAAATCCAAATATACCTTTAAGAGGAACTGCCACAGTAAAACTATTACTGCTTTTGTATCATCATTATACATTCCTTTCCTTTTGAGTATATCAGGGTCTGTGGTTGTTCCGTTGACATATCAGGAATCAACTTCGACAGACCCTTTCCATTCCTATCACTGAATGTATATAGTGTAAATTTCATCATTTCAGATACTTAGCAGAGACATAATCAACCGCTTCAACTTCTGTGTTCCAATGTACAAACGAACACTATCAAACATTTCCAGAAGAAATCATTTACGAGTGTAGCGTTTGTGTTATTCCCAGCCTTAGTGAAATTAAATTTACACAACAAGAAACTTTCGGATAGATTCAAATAGGTTTGTTGATTATTTATTTCAAAACTTTTTGTACCATTTGCATTCCAGTCTGTTCCAGTTATTGCATTTACCTTGAAGTAATCTTCTTTTTAGTGGAGTTTGAGATAATAATAGTATTATCCAATATAGATACTATCAATTGCTTCCATACTTGTATTTATTTAGGAAAAAAGATGTTAAAACTTTTGAAAACCTGACCCAAGTATTTTAATTATTTTCTGTCGTTCTTGGGAGGACAACTGAGTTTGCCTTTTTTATTTCTTTTATTGCTTGTAATTTATGAGATCTTTTGGGCATCTTTTATACTCTTTACAGCACCTGCTACATTTCCCACAGCAGAAGCAGTTGAACCAATTAGTCTTTATGTTTAAGAATAGTTGAACCGATACCCATTAGAGTATCAATTATCCCATCTCCTCTAAAATGATGTCCGACACCCTTGTCTCGTAGGTTTATAGTATCCTCTACCAAGATACATATCTTCACCCTTGGTAGTATGGGGAAAGGAACATCTCATCCCTGTAATTATTTTATATTTTCCAACTCGTGTTTCCTCACAATAACCATTGTTATTTTATTGGAAAACTTCACGTAGGTGAATTCTCATAGATATAACTTCTCCATTAAAAGAAATCATACGATTATCTTGGTCGGTTATCCTAAAATTTACTCTGTGTATGGTTTTTCCTGCACAGGGAGAATAACCAATTTTTAGGTTCCATATTTGAATTTATAACCAATTGGGGTTGAGTATGCACTGAATGAAAATATGTATTTGTTTTTATTCCATCATTATAAGCACCATCAATCAAATCACAGTGAATTAATACTGAATTTATTCTGAGGATATTGAATGACATTATCACTGTAAAACGTCCATTAGTTTCAATCTTTTTTGAGGAGAAACCCAATAACTCTCTAAATGAATTAATTATCAATTGTGAAATAACCTTGTAGTTATTTGTAAGTTTAATCGTTGATTTTGAAGTATGTTGTTGAATGTCTATAACAATATTTTGGTTCATCACCCGTTGTTCTTTCATAAGACGAGCAATTTCAGAAGATATTTGAGAAATCTCATATGTTCGGTGAGACTGTTATCGTTTTGTATCCACTTCCGCGATTATAACTAAACTTGTCATTTTTCTCGGTTATATTAAATAAGGTATTATAGTTTCCATAGACAATAAAGATGCCTCATATTCTTTTGTTGTGTCAAGTTGTAGTGGGTATGGGAATGAAGTTGTGGTCGCTTGTTGTGAAATTGAAACTAAGGATTGTGCTTCTCATCTATTTAATATGAGATAAATATCTTTATATTGATATTTTATTAATTATTTCTTATGTTCATCAACTGGTCTAAATGGCTGAGCTTCATTAAAACAATTGTTATTCTCAGCCTTCTACTGCTAACAACAATAACAGTCTATTAACTAATTGTGATGGGTCATTTGGAGAAAAACTAACACCTGAACAAGGATACTTAAAGCCTGAATAATGTGTTTCTCCTTCTCATTCTTCCTCTACTTTTACCAGAAAGAATAACCCTAAAATCTCACAGAGTTCAGCAGATCAATAATACTTATCATCATCATTTTCATATCCATATGGTTTATCCATATACTTTGATTCATCCCTCACAGTTGAACCTTGTCTTCCATCTTTTGTGAGAAGACATTAATCTCGGAGTTAGTTTTGACAGGATGGTTGAGCCAGAACTCAAGAACCTTAATCATCATAAATATCAATACCTTTTCTTGAACAAGATAAATATTGCTGGTTGTTCTTTGGAATGAGTCCTGCTTTGGTTTTTGAATCCGCTGATATTCATTGTTTTGAGAGCCATTCACACATATTAATCAGGGGGTCGATTCATCTCTTCTTCGATTTGTTGAATAATCCTTCATCATCATATTCTAATTCTCCTATATGCTCCTTATTCTTCCTCCGTCATTTGACTGAAATCTTTTAACATTTGGAGCTTTCTCGGTAGTATTTTTATTGTGGGAACTGTGGAAACATCTATAATTTTTTCTTGGGAAGTTTTTAAAAGTGGTTTAAAAAAATTCTCTTGTTTCTTTCAATAATGCTTTCTTCACCCGTTAGTTTTTGTCTGCGTTCTTCTTTATGTCTTCCTGTTGTTTGGCAACTTTTGAAACCAACTCTTGATGTTCCCTAAATCTTCTTGCTCTTTCTTTCGGCATCCATTTTTTATTGGAAATATCATTTAATGAATTGTATAAGATCAACAGGGAAATTTTTCCTTTTCTTCATCATCCAAGTAGATGTTTGTTTCAAATATAAATTCCTTTCTTTAAATATCTTCACATCAAATTATTTATTATTAACATTAATACGAGTTGTAATTTCTTTCTTCACTAATACTTGCATCTCTGCTTTTCATACGTTTGCGTTGAGTTTCTTCTTATCAACATCAAAACCAAATGATTAAATCTTCACTCCGCTCAGATGTTAATAATTTGTCTCATTCCTTCTGGATTAGTTTTCTAATATCCCAAGACCACCAGATTTTATTTCCTTAACTCATCTCTACAATGTGAATATTTTATTTTCAAGAGAAACCTCCTCAATAATTTTGACCTTCATATTTTCCTCTAATCGCATATGTTCCTCCACTGAAATATAGTGATAATCTTCACCTTTTATTCTCTCTTCCAGGTCTTTATTGCTCTTGTTTGTTTTGATACAATGCGTATCACGGGGTGTTTTTAGTTAAATTTACAATATTCTATTTGTACTACCAAAAACCTAGATTTATGAAAGTTTTTTTCCAGAAGCAGATTTACCCCACAAGATTTATAATAATAGTTGTCATTTATTATATGTTAATTATTTATAAAACAAAAAATATATCCCTTTATATCTCATCTTTTTTTTCACAACAATATATTTATATTTTTCAGTCGTCGTGCTTCATGTAATCTCCAAATTCCCTTTTACTACATAATGTTAGTAGAACAATTATCTCTCCCAAAAATTGTTAATATCTATTGAATTTAACTTGAAATAAAATAAAAGTATTAGCATTGTTCTGATGGAAACGACGAGGAAGTTGAAAGTACGAATGACCAAGATAATATCAATTACAAGACGATGTCTCCCTCTTGTGTAGTAGCTGTCCATTACCGTTTGGTTTCTCTCATTAACACAATCATCACAAGATGACGAGGTTCTTTTTGGATTTATCCAAATCTTCGGTTTAGGGAGAGTATATCATCTTATTATCACTAAGAATACAAGTTATCGGTTTTGATTGATTTCTTTTTACATCTCTGTGTATCACAAAATAGTTGTATTATATCTTCAATGTGTATAATCATTTAGGATTTTTTTGAAGTTATAAATAAACCGATTATATCTTCTTTTTGAAGTCCAGCATTAAAACCTTGTGAGAGTAGTTGATACTCGGGTTGAAAACTCGACTTTGTGAAAATTATTAAATTATCATAATCTAAAAAGTTGGGGCTGGGCAAAAAGTGAGGGTCATCTTAAAGAGGATTAAGCAAGGATTTTTCTACATCCAGCTGGTGATTACCAACTATTGATGGCATTATTAATTGAAATTTGGGAGATTTTAAAATATATTGTTTGTTTAAAGTTTTATCTTTATTATTCCCAAATGGTCGGGTAAAAAATATTCATTATATATTTGGAACAGGTTAATTTAATTTATTTGCTTTTTAGAAATCTATTTTTATCCTAAGTTCAGGTTTAATTTCAAGATAATCCATTATTATATTTATGCAATATTTTTGTGTTGATATTCCCTGAAAATCACATCCATGAATAATATATAACAACAATCCTTTGAAACATTTCTCTAATATGTTCAGTTTCTTCGCCTTGTAAGGAAAGGTGTGTTATCACCCTCATACTTTACATTCATTTCCTAATCAATCTTGTAAAGTAATTCATTTTGGTGTAAATCTTAAAAGAATTATTTTCCTTTTATATTTTTTATTATCATTAATTAGAGAGATAATCACAGAATATACATTGTTTATAGGCTTTTGACTCTGTGTTTAATCCCCCGTCTTTCACACGCAGGAAAATTCTCAAACTTGTCATATGGAGAATCAGGGAATTCAAGAGGCTCAAAATCGAGTAAACTATTCATATTTATAAAGTAAAAACTTTACTTAAACTGAAATATTCATTCACTTTCAGTTGCATATTACTCATATTTAATAATATTACCATCGATATCTATATACTTTTTTTCATTACCAGATTCAACTACAACATTTTTATATTTAAAGGTAATTTTAAATGATCCTTAACTACTATTGAACGAAATGTCATTTCACCTGATATATTAACATCCTTTATTTCATCAGGATTACATTCTTTAGGGTTGTTGAAAAAAATACAAATTTCTCCTTGCATATTACAGATGGTCTTATCTTTTCTTTCTAAAGCTTTCATACGCAGTTAATGGTTTTTGATATATTTTTGTATGTACTTTGTCTTGTTTCATTGCTTTTCTAGTTTCCTTGAATATGATTGCCAGAAGGAGAGGAGAGAAATCTTTTTGTCTAGAGACTAATTTAATTTGATGTCCTACAACAGGCAAAGAATGGGTATACTAAAAGCGCCTTTTCTCACCAACTGGTTTTACAGGAAACTTTGAGATGGCACTCATCATATCCCGCGGATAATTAATTGCCTTTTTACTTTTGAGTGTTTTTTTAATCCAATAAGTTTGGGAAAAAGACATTGTCCTTACCATATATTATCTAAAAAAATTGTTCAATTTACATCAAAATTCCAGGCTTGACATATTTCTCGCGATGATTCTTTACAAATTGAAGAGGAAATTTGATTGAACGGTGTCTTTGTGTCTTGAAAGCAGTCGCTGAAAATCCCCCATTCATTTACATGGGGAAAAGTGAGCCAGAATCAGTATATCCACCCTACTGATCCCAATATGGTGGAGGAGGGTGAGGTTGGGGAGCATTTCGGAGGAAGTGACCATAACATTGTGTGTGCAAAGATTCTGTTGAGGGTTAGAGTTCATGATAGTCGGGTAAGGCTGTCGAGGAGGTGAGGAAGGGATTTTACAGAAGATCCAGGCTGGAGTGGAGGAAGTAAAGGAACAGCTCGGTAATCTAAGAGTTGATAAGGCTCTGGGTCCAGATAATATGCAACCGAGAGTA
>CM068967.1:83705322-83723992 GCA_035128595.1 Eptatretus atami
TGGCTTCGATGTTCCATTCAGCACACCAAAAATTTCGTTTTCCATGTCACCCGGAAGGGTTAATATCAATGAAGGTTAATATCAATGAGTCAGTGGTTAGAAAGAGCTTTTTATTACGTGTGTGTATGTAAAATATATATATGTGGATGTGGAGTGTTACAAGTAGTCCTCCGATCTCCATTGGAAATTGTCCTTTTCTTGCAGATTTTGCAGGTTTTAACCGCTATGAGACATAACCGCGGCGATGCTCACCATAACAGTCATTAGAAAAGCGTCTATTTCATATATTATATATAAATATATATAATACTTATATATTAATATATAATATATATATATATATAAATATACATATATGTTGTAAAGCCACGGTGCGAGACACCAGCTCACTCAAGGGGATTTAATCCCTGATTTCCTCAGTAGGAGCCGGATCTGGGGCCACCGCCTCACAATTTAACGTTGTGGTACGGTGGGTGTTTTAGGAACCACGAATGCCACCCAGTTAACCATGAGTCCAGTGTCCCACGTCTAATTATTTCCGTAACTAAGGTCACGTGGTCGTTACCTGAGGCAGGGAGAGCGCCCCTCGGCAAAGCACCATGATCTCGATTGATTTTAATCAGGCGAGCTGAGCGTTTTAAACGCATGGTTTTGCGTTGCCTACATTTTGTCAACTGGTAATTACCTCCCAGTCATCTCAGTTCGGACAATGCTAGACCAATGGAAGGAAAAGGACAAAACCACGGACAGGGTGAAGTCAATGAATTTATAATAATTAAAATTAATAATGGAAAAAGAAACTTTTATTCTGAGAAATAAAAGAAATATTCAAAGCATAATCAATCAAAACAGAAAGAGGCAAAGCAGATGCTTATCGGGGTTTGACTTACTTACAGCTAAACACAGACAAGGTACCCAGCAGATCATTCAGGGGGAGGGGAGGGGACCGGGCAGAAATCGTTCTCGCTCACTAGAAAGTCTTCCGTGAAGCGAAAAACGTCCTGAAATTGTGCGTGCATGTCACGTCCGTCGCCAGCACCCAGCCTGCCGTGCACTCTCTCGCGAACACCTTGAATGCCAGTCGACTGTCTGGGAGGGCACCGAGATCGTCTGTTGCGGGTT
The DNA here is from genome assembly GCA_035128595.1 of Eptatretus atami. Taxonomy (NCBI): domain Eukaryota; kingdom Metazoa; phylum Chordata; class Myxini; order Myxiniformes; family Myxinidae; genus Eptatretus; species Eptatretus atami. Next base: position 83,706,445 of record CM068967.1, read on the forward strand.
TAGACCTGGTGCTGCGACACGGGCAGTTTTCTACACTTCACGAACTTGGTGACGTCCAGTGACCCACACGGCCGTCGCTAACTGACCCGCGCCTCACACGTTAGTGACCGATCCGTGCCTCACTCGTCGGAGCTGCTCACACCCACACGCACACCACACGCTCGCTTGCTCAAGCACGAGAAGACGAATTGTCTCGTGGCCTGGTCATACATCCCACGTGGCACCACACGGCTCGCTGCTCACTTGTGGGGCCTGCACGCTTCCTTGCTTGACGTTTCTTCCCTCGTGCGGCCTACACCGCTTCTTGCTCGCTTTCGCCTTTCTTCTCCCTCCTCCTTACGTTCTCTCTTGCTTTCTTTCTCTTCTCTTTCTCCTCCTCTTACTTCTGTCTCACCTCAGAACGGACCCCATTGTTTATACTGGGGCCGTTCGCAGGCGCAGTCCGCCCCAAGCTCACCCCGCCCACTTGCGCACAGTTACCATGACGACCCATGCGGCTCTCAAAAAAGGCGGGGGTCAGTGCTCGCAAAAACATGTGCATATACGTTGCTGAGAAAATAGGGCCGGCGTCAGAGCTCGCGAAATAAATGTTGTGTAAACGTGTCTGTCGAAAGAAAAAATCTTCCCTAAGAAGGGTCGTATCCTTTACCCTCTCAACGATACATTAAGATTCCATAAATTGGGATGGGCTAATCTGGAACATGCATAGGAAATAACTGTCTGAGACCTGGATGTGTGGATGCATCATCAGGTCCGGATTTCTGAAATCGCTAACAATATATATGTAGAAATTTATTGTTTGTATATGAAGCCTTCCCAACCAAAATTAAGAAGGTAGAAAGAAACTAGATCGGACTCCACTAATTTGAGCAAAAAATGTGAGAGCAGACCCATAGGCCATCAGCCAGCTCAGAAAGTGCCTGAAAATCAAGTTTCGTTCGACTCATAGGGGGGGGGGGGGGGCGGTACACAAAACCTTGATAATATGATTTAGTTATAGATCCAAATACATTCGTATCGAAAAGTTCCTCCACTCAAATAAGCTGCAGTTATTGGTTATTATCATCTGAAAATCGATGATTCCCCGCGCTCCTCTATTTGAATTTTTCTCTACTCACGGATCACGTGAGGCCACGTGACACCTCGACAGCCAATAAATCGGCCGACATTCGTATCAAATTACGTCAGGACTTGGTCATGGTCGACCAGCTAAGTTGTCCAAGATGGCAGCTTCCTGCAGGGAGGAACATCCAGCGGGCAGCTGATCGGCGATTTTTGATGGATATGGCAGTGAGGACGCTCCCCAGTGTATTATTTCACCAGGACAATGTCGTCATAGTATACAAAGAAGTATCACAATATCTAGTGATCTAACTGTAAGTTACCCTTCGACCAGTCCTCCGTACCTAATTATGTGACCTCTGCTTTATTTCCTCCTAGTCAGAATTGACGACGAAGAACCGAGACATATCCCATAGCTATTTGCGTAGATAGCATTTAGTTCGGCTCTCAAAATTCCCATCGTACCTTCTGTAGGGATGCGTACGAATTGGCAAAGATTTTCTACTAACGACTTTTATCCTATATGAATAGAGACAACTATGATGAAATGTAAAAGAGGGCTTATTAATATGTAGCAGTCGACGGGTAGCCACCTCGACTCTCTCTCCCCACACGCCACTTCAGTATGTGCAACACAGACTGCACCAGTTGCTACTTGTTTGATACGGATACCTTTTTTATCTTTCGTTTCGGTCCTTTCACCACTCCCCAAACCATAACTTTCCTACATCAGGCACTGCCCTTGTGTCACCTTTTGCATCAGCACACTCACCTCCTTCACCATTTTCTACCTTTGCCACCAAACTTTCTACTAACCTTCTCACCTCTACCCAGTACACCTCCATCATTGTTTTGTGTTTTTGGGGTGAACTGCATTACGTAACACAGCCACCCACTTTATGACTGCTTGTGCACCCCTTCTACCATTCATACCAGCATGATTCCCGCTCTTTGCCAGCTCCTACCAGCTGCCGCCTCATTCACTTTACAGCTCATTCCACCAATACCATTCTGCCAGTGCTTCACGTTTGCCACGTCCACCATGCCATAACTGCACAACGCATCTTGGGAGGAAGGTCCAATCTTGTGGCTTTCTTGCTTTTGTAAAGCCGCACAATATGGTGTATCCCGTCACCACTGCGCATGAACTGTTACATTGCATTATGGTCCTTATTGTTACACCGAGAGGCAAGATGCGCCAAAGAGTGTAGACCAAGGCAATTGTCAATATCCCCCTCCCCCACAACCTTTTTCCAATTTCTTGACCATCTTCACACGCTCTTAGTCTGTCAATTATCTATTATACTAATGTTTAACGCTGCCTCTTTCATTCTATGACCACCTTATTGTTATTTTCCAAAACCGCAATTTTCGGACAATTAAGTGTCGTGACATGATTCCAACGCCAGGGGGACAAGCCTAGTGAATGTCCACCAGTGAAGTAGAGGTTAAAATACTAGGTAGGATTACTCACCGCATGCACATTGGCAGGCCAGTGTAAAGTGGGTAAAAAACTATAAACTGTTAACTAATTCCTGCAGGAGAGCAGGACGAGTGAGAAAGGATGCTTAGCGGACGCTCGGGAAGCGGGAGATGCACTCAGATCGTGAGGAGGCGCCAGACATGGTACTCCTCCATTCATGGAGCATGCCCAAGATAGCCAACACCAACTGAAGACCAATATGCGGGAAGGTAAAAACTCATACCCTCTCTGGATGCCGACACTGCCTTGTAAGCACGACAGACACGGTTCACACTTATGGCTTCACACGAGCCGCTGCCCTGGCCGTGAGTAGTGCCGCATAAGCAACCCTGTTCGGCACACGGGAGCCCTCTGGTAAACTTCACTCAACTGGTAAGAGTCACTAGCGGAAGCCCCTAAGTCCCAGCAGAAACGACAGCGGAACCCAAATGGAAAGCCGGGCGGAGGCCACCCACGGACAGCCAAAGGGAAGTCGGCCACTGTGACAGCACCCCATCCCGGGAACACCCCATGCCACAGCGACCACCCAATACCCCGGGCTGCTTTTGAAGCGAACTTCGCCGGAACACCGCATAGGGCAGGATACCTCGCTCAAAGCGGCAGCCAACAGCTGGGTCGAGCCGCCTGAATCTATAGACATGCAGCCAACGGGTTGTTTCTTGACTGCATGCACTTCATCACGCTTCCAAAACGCAAACAACAACTGGCAACGCAACGAGAGGGCGACTCAACAACATGGACAGAGCGCAGACAGGGAGGAAAATCACCCCTCTAACGGGGACCAGTCGAAGAACGACGAAGAAAAAGCTGCAACAAACACGAGCCAGAAGAACCAGATTGAGGAGGCCCGCAGTACCAAATAAAGGTTCCCACGAGACAACGTGACACGTGTTTAGGGTGTAGACAGGCGGCGCCGGCAAAACTGCCGCGCCTCGACGCGGCGCACGTAGCCCGCGCCAGCTCGCACTAATCTACTGCAGACAACCCGGGGTCGCAGGTGCGTTCACAACAGCAACAAACCAGCCTGACCTCTTGACCAAGATGCCAAATGGGGTGCGCCGCACGATCGACGAGAAAAAATCAACCCTGCCACAAAACAGTCGTCGCTTTAGCAGAACCCAACCCGCACGGTCCATTGCGCCGAGAGAACCAGCCGACCACCCCAACCATCACCCAACGCAAACCGCCGAAATCAACGATTGAACAGCCGCTCCGGTCGCAAGAAGGGAGACAGCACAGGTGACATAGACAAGCACCTCAACTGGTGCGGCTGGGCACTGCAATCTCATGAGAAACACAGTCGGCGGCTTCAGAGAAATGAAGCTAGGCAGCTTAAACTGCGCATACACCGATACACCATCCACAACGAAATTGTGAACTTATAATTAGCTGTTCCATTGCCTTTCATGTATAATTGAATTTTATTGCGTGTTATCCATAATTGTAAATAATTAGTCTGATTTGTTAAAAATAACCAGTTGTCTATTTGTCTCAACTACTATCGAAGAAACGGGATATCATAAAAGGGCAAAAAAACTATAATCATAGAAGAAATACCTGATTTCAAATTGTAATAACAAATATTAAAATCAAATTCATCTCATAATTAAAATCAAAACTTCATTGCAACAACTCTAAAAGGGCAGTCACAGTGGTCAATGATTTTCACTACATTAGTTTTACAATATCAATGTAAATTACTCAATTTTTGTAAATTTTAAAACGAAAAGAAAAAACCCCCCATTCATTAGTAACTAAGTGACTGAGGGGTAAGTCTGAAATGCGAGAGGCGGTAGGATGAAATCGATTATCAGATTACCGGGGTAACTTGAAAGGGGATAGCTTGAAATCCTTTAACCACCGGGCACTTCAGGGTACAATAGGCCATAATCGAAGTAGTCCTTCCCGCCACCGGCACGCCGGCACTGCTCGGCATAACGTTCGTTCGTGACCAGATACATAGACGAGAAGCCATTATGTAGACACGTTCTCTCCATTATCCCATCGTTACAGACGTAAACGTTGATCTTCTTCTGTCTCGCTACATTGTTCGCTGTGAATAAAATTACGGGGACGTACTCACTGCCAGTATCATCAAAGAAATCGCCGATCCAGTGCCGAAGTGATTTCCTCCCAGGAAGCTGCACAGTCTGAGCAACTTAAGCTGGTCACATGACAGCTGAACGTCATTTTGCATAACCGATGTCAGCGCTGATCTTTGCTGTACGAGGACGCTCAGCACGTGCGCAGCACGTATCCGAGTGGAGAAAATTCAAATATGAGCAGAGGAGGGGAATGCCATCGATCAAATCAAAATACACAATAACTGCCTCATTTGAGTGGATGAACTTTTGGATTACGTATGTATTTGCGATTATATACTATGCATACTTAATCAAGAATGTTTGTCTACGCCCCCGCCCCCCACACCCAGAGAGGAACGATACAGGGAATCGGACATGCACGATACAGCTTACGCTGATGGCCTACGGCTCTAGCAACACTTCGCCGGCTGTTGAACCAAGTTGTTGTTTACGTTTTCGTTGCAAGCGACCTTCTTCTTCTGTCAAAAATTTGTGGTGTGTGTGTGTGTAGTATATAATGTATTATTGGTAGTCGATCGAAGTCGAAAAAAAAAAAAAAGTTTTTTCGATTAAAAAATTTCTTTTGTTGTTCATCTATTGATCTACCTATTATGTTGGTCGTGGTGTCGGTCCTGCCGTCGTGGTGTGTTTGTCGGGGTTTTTTGAGCCCCCTGTGCAGTGTTTCGATTTTGAATAATTGGGTGGTAGGACCAGTTTATGACCTTCGTTGTTTGCCGCCGTAGGTACTGCGTGCTAACGCCCCTTTTGGTTGCCTCTAGCAACGGGACTTGAAATCTTTAAAAATCATTAAAAATATTTTCGAAAATCAAAAAATCTGCCACGACCGACTGTGCGGCAAGTACATTCAGCCATATTGTCAAAAAAATTCCAGCCGCATCCTATGAAAACTGTTCTGGACCAATCACATGCTCCGAAATGAACCGTCCTTCCTTCCATTTGGTCTAGCATTGTTCTAGAGAATCCGAGAAACGAAATAAACTAGAAAGAACAAGAGTAACTTTACTCATATATCTATGAGACTATGAGTCGCAAAAAAAATTGTCATACAATCTGCACCTATGCGGGTTAATAGAGCGACTCGGCGTGCCCTAATCATTAAGATAATCTATACCTCAGTATTATATATTGTGTCGTAGATTCCAAAGGACCGCTCTTCCCACCTGCCACCCCTCCGTATACGCACTACACTCTCATGCTAGATTCGGCGAATAATTAACCTCTAAGATGGTCGACGAGCTGGAACGTCGTTTTTAATAGGAAGAAAACAATCTGCAGCAGTTAACCGCGTGACAGCTAGTATATCATTGAATTTTGTGTACATATAAAATCCTCAAGAGTCATTCCCATCCAACCGACCCAGTAACCTCGAATCACGTGTTCTATTTGTGTAGATCGACTGACCCTCGATCCCGCCTAGCCGCTCACGCTCTTATCCAGGAGGACAACTCTAGATTTATTCCCCATACATTGAATAATAGAGCTAAAATAGCTGTGTGGATTATCCCAAGACTCCTGACCTCCTCATGAGATCTGAGTGTAGATAGATATGAAGATGGAATAAAATAGCAAATAGAAATTAATCAGACATGAAATGTCCAGATAGATTTGTGCCAAGTCGTGGGATCGAGTGCACTAGGTAACGCCGCGCATCTCCCGTTATATAGTAGGCGGCGAAATATGATAGCTCGACTGATAAGCCTATTACAGTCGTTGAGCATGTCCCAACATCAGCTGGATGTGCGTGATGATTGTATAGCTGATATCCTTAAGAATTAGTTCGTTCTTCTCCTTGACTCCTCAATAACTCTCGCCCCTAGTGGTGAAGACTTTCTAACCTCTTAATTTAACTTCTCTATAACTAAAAAGCAAGCAATAAGATCAAAGAAACATACACAAACTTGTTCACCCACAAGATCTAGGCAATCAAAATTCATGCTCCCGTCCTCTAAAGTTGCATAACTGAACAAACATTGGTGGCCGAAGCAATCCAAACCGCCTCATCAAGTTTGAATTGACCTGTGTCCATGAGCACGTGTGATGTTTGAAGAGATCAGTGGCCCGAGCAGGACACAAACAAACAAAGGCCACCAGCACACTTTCCGTCATGCAAGCAGGCCACGCTCCGAAATGAAGGAGTGATAGAGCAGAAACGGACATATATGGATCAGAAAAACGAAATGGAGACCTCTGTTTACCCATTTTTGAGTGACGAACACGGTGAATTACAAGCCTCAGAGAATGAACGACAGCAAGAGCACTATTGGATCTCTGAGCAGCATCGCTACTAAAGTCAGAGAGAGGCGGAGACTACTGAGCAGTGGGTTGGATTCAATAAGCAGAGTCAGAGACGCTGCCTTTAAAGCCTCTTTTGACGTTGTAACGTCTGCCCGCGCAGAAAACGAGAACCCACACAAGACCTCGTAGTCATTTGGTGCATATAGTGATCCTGTGTAGAGATAAGCGAAATCATGGCGAAGTTGAAGCGAGAGGGCTGAGAAAGCGAGGACTTCTGCGCAAGTTGTGCTAAGTGTAGCTACACAGCCCTTATATGCAACAAAGTCGCCTGCTCGCATGAACGAGTAATTCTTGTGCCAACAAAGATTCAAAAGTAAAGTTTGGTAAGATTTCCAAATCCTATCCGATCTCCAGTGGAAACTTACTCGTGGTGTTAAGCCACGCTATAAATGCCTATCGCATCGATCGTGTCTAATAGTTTTCTGGTACATGAGGAGAGTGGTTCAAGGTAACGGCTAATAAGTGAGTTAGAGTCTACTTTTGTCAGTATCCTCTCTTCTGGCCGAGTCTACCAAAGACCTTTAAAAAATGTACGATCGCCTGCTTCTTGCTCCATTCCCATGCTCAGCATATAAATAGTAGTATATGATAACAAAACCTGCTCAACGCGAATCAAACCAATAGCCCTTCAGGCTCGGTCGCAGATGCGGCATGTAGCCTATCAGGTTCTTCATCCCCTACGACTTTCCTCACTGCGTTCTGGAAGCGCTTGGTTTTGTAGACTGCTTCTCCGGTAACTCTTTAAATTATTAATTTACATGAGTGTGAGACCGAATCCTCATTACTCACTATATATCCTACCCACTAAGAACCTGAGGGCCTCAGAGTCTGATGCTGTATATCGGATTCCCGTGTACCGCTGAGTTAGATGTTTGTGATGTCCCTTTGTCTGCGTGTTGATCGTAATCAATGAGGGCGTCAATACCGCGCCAGCTATCCCTTATCTCTTACTGGCGTGAACCAACTTGCCCTAGTATATCAGCTCACACAAACTCCTGATATTTTCATATTACGCTTGCTGGATGCAAAGTGTGCAGCAACCGTTCAATGTCCACACTCAGATAGAAGTAAAGCCTCCATTTGAGCGAAGACAACAGAGTTAGAAATAACTTTCCGAAGGATTCTTGAAGTGTCCCAACTGCGTAATTTGAATATCCGCGTCCGGACCAAAGCAACACACCTACCAGCGAGTGATGCGCTGTTCATTGAGTTAATTAATGTCATTACTTCATATTCAGCGTTAGTCACGTTCTCCTCCACAATGTATATGTCGAGGAATTGTCAGCCATTAGCAGATGTGATTGAGAATGGAGCACGCCTGTTTGCATATATCATACAATGGAAATATGTTCGAGACTATACCGACCCTGGTCCTTGAACCTGACTATGGTGGTGTTTGACACATTAGGAGCGCTATGCTGACAAAGTAGTAGTCCCTTGCTCCTTTTCTGGCGTAATTGACATTATGTTCCCCCCAAACATAATTCCGCGCGATGTTTGCGTGACTTCATAATATCCCCCCCACCACTCCAAAATTCCTTCTGTCCACCTTTCCCGATGCGTTCGACCTTCTTGCTCTTTGTGGAGTTTATCGACCTCGTCATTCTTCCAAGATCACACCTCTGAGATACCCCATGGACAACAGCCTTTTGTTTGAGTGAGTGAATGATGAGTGTAAAGAATCCTAGCTATAAAATTGTTCGTGAGGTGCTACCATTATTCTGAACTCAATCTATCAACCACTTTCGCTGTAAGCATTGCGTACGAAGAACTTACTTCATGCTACTGCTAAGTTATGAATCCAGCCGCATTCCCACTCCAATGTCGCTATCCCATGCCTAACAACTCGATTGCAGCAATTTCGCCCTTATTGAGTAATCACTCATACAAAGACATACATGGTCGTCATTATTCCTGCCTCATTTTTTACGCAATATGGCAGAAAACAGACACGAGCTCACGTTGAGTTGTCAGCTTGCACGATTTGAGATATATAATCCCCTCAATATCAATTGGAGATCACGAAGTAAACACTGCATATGTGCAAAGACAAGCAATTAAAGCCAATGATTAAACGATGATCGGTGGTGAGACAGTCCGAGCGTGGCACGAATACCGTGAAGCAAGAATGCACAAACTGCGATAAAGGATCTGGCCTCAAGTCATGCTGCTGAGATCAACAGCGATACACCTAATTCCGGCACAGAGATCGATAAACGTTTGACAACCCATGTAAACAAAAAATATCCGTTGATGGAGAGGCTGACAACAACTTCAGGCATGACTCCCCGTCATCTATTCCGTTCAAAATCATCGGAGCCTGTGGATATTTGTGAGCTACCCATTCTCGCAATGAGTTAGAGGGTTAATCCACCCTTACACTAAAAGCATTGATATCCGGAGAGAGTATGCCTATTTGTGCATAATGATTACACTGTTATTAATATCTCATATATGTATGATCCATTCGAAAGTTCATTGGCTATGTCTTCTGCTTTCTTGGTATAAATATGTTCAGCTTTCATCACTTTTTACATTACAGAAGAGAAGCACCGTGCCTCCCTAGGCCAAGCCTCTTATTTGAACACTCGAAGCCCTAATCAATTGTGTAAACGATGTTAAAACTACAAAACAGTAAGTATGATGAAACTGTGCTTGGTCCATCTGCCTCAGCTCGGAAGCTCCCTAACACTAGTAAGTGCCATTCGCTCCAACACCAGTGATGTCCAGAATAGTCAACCAAAATGACGAAACCTGATTGATCGTTAACATCTCAGTAGGGAAGGAGCAAGCCGCGCGAGCCGACTTCGGCTGACTCTATAGAGAACCTGAATTGTTCTTTATTCTTTTGGTATGATCTTCTGTTGGCAAACAAGAATCAGCAGCAGCCCAACTCGAACCTAATAGATCAGTGTTCGTCGCCATTGCGATAGCGGTATTACAGCAAATGCCATCCGATGACCTGCCAGAAGGTTGTGTGAGAAGATGCTCCTATGCCAGCGCAGGCAAGAAAGACCATAGTTGATTGAGCAGGGATTCTTTAGCAAACCGCGTGAGTCCCATGTCAGAGGTCAAAGAAATGTGCAATTACACGAAATGAAAAGACCAATTGAGCCACGTATTCGTAATACCCAAAGCTATCCAGACTAAAAAACCAGCTAGGAATCGACCATCCAGCCACACCATCAATGTTTCCTCGCCACGCCATCAACCCCACAAGGTGTGGGCGTGGCCACCACATTCCGCAGTGACTGACCTATTTACCCTCCCAATCCCGGAACAACCCCGTGTTCCGATGGGGGGAAATGTCGCGCACCTTGGATGTGCCGGCATATTCTACCACACATATGTCATCTTCTGTAATTTGGCAACCTGTGTCGGTATCCTGCATTCTGCGACGAAGGCGTCTGCCTTAATTTCTGAATGCAAACTGGTTTAAACTGCTCAATTCCTCTGTCTTTTTCATGAGGCTCTTCTCACTGCTGATGGTGCTTTGCTACAGTGTGGCGAGACTAAGTAGTGGCGCTTCCGTGCAGGTTCCGTTGTAGCTTGAGTTCAGGCCGAGGTGGCACCGCTACTCGCCAGTTTCGTGTGGGCTAGATGGCAGCCAGGGCTGGCAGAGCACCTCCCCTATTTCCTTTTCAAGATAGGTTTGTTATAGCTGCTGCTGAGACGATTACTGTTATGAAATGGAAATACAAGGAACAGCTGCTGAACAATGACAATACATTATACGTGTATCACATCAATGACACTTCAGATATGTAATACAGTAAACCCTCAAAATCGCTGGTTCTAATATCACAGGTTTTGACCAATCGTGGGCAACCTAATGTGTTCAAATTTTGTTATCGCGTAATTTCATTCGACCGATCGCAGGTTTGAGCTGAGATGAGTCATCATTTGCGTCCCTGCTTGTACGGTTATCTCCCATTACGAGCCTTGTGTTGTTTCTCGTTCACCGTTTTTAATGGCGCCTAAACACAAGGCCATGACAAAGTTAGTTGTGCCAAAAGGCAAGAATGGTTATGACTTTGGGTGAAAAGATCGAGTTGTAGATCGGTTGGCTCGAGGTGAAAATGCGGCATCTGTACGATCCGCCATTACGGGATCAATAATTGTGGGTAGAACTTCCCCATTGTTCTCTTCCTCATTCCCAACCTTCATTTTCATTCAAACCTCATTCCCAAACCTTCATTTCCAACTCCGTATTCGAACTTCATTCCCAAACCCTCACTTTCCAACACCTATACTCAAACACCATTCTCAAGCCCTGTTCTCGTGCTCCATCTCAAACACATTCTCAATCCACGTCACCTCGCCAGTGTTTCGACTGAATCATCACCACTTTTGCGTTGTAATGTTATGTTCTTCGCCGTTCCAGCATCCCAGTCAAATCGATCAAAAGAGGCACTTCCTGAAATGCGGTAACTAATCGAAGCTCCAGTTCAACCAGGCTCCCCACACATTGCATGCCACCGAGGCCTGGTTTTAGAAATCCAAAAGAGGATTCGGTCTCCATCATGTAAAATTAGTCGGAGAAGCAGCATCGGCTGACCATGATGCTGCGAAGAAAGTACCATCGAGGTGAAGGGATTTATGCCTGAGCAGGTTTTTAACACCGATGAGACGGATTATTCGGAAGAGGATGCCATATTTACCTTCCTCTCCAAGCAGAAAAGATCGTCTCTGGGTTCAAGGTAAGGTAGTTTGAGGATTATCTTACCCTTCTTCTTTGTGGCAGTACTGTAGGGGACTTCGTTGTAAAGCTAATGCTGCTCTTCCAATTGCCGATCCCGCTCCTCCTTACTCGCTCCCCGCTCTCTACTCTAACAGCCTCATCATCCCAAGCTAAGTCTTGTGTTTATATTTACGGCAGAGTACGTAATGTTTTTACCCTCACCCACCTCGCTGTTTTTGTAATAAATTTAAAGGTAAAAGTCTTGTGTTTTTGGTTAATTACCTTCGCCACCAAAGGTGAAGGAGGTTATGTTTTCACCCCTTTCTGTCTGTTTCTCTGTCTGTCTGTTTGTCTGTGTACAGATATCTCAAAAAGTTGTGACGGATCCAGATGAAACTTGATGCACATGTTTGGTGTGTGACTATGAAGAATTGATTCGATTTCGGTGAAGATCTGAATCTGCAACCGACTACTGGATTTTAAATTGATTCTTCACCATTGAGAATTGGGTCAAAACGATATATAGCATGATATCTCAAAAATGTATTGGGCCCGATATGTTATCGTGGATCAGCATTCGGGGCAGGGGTATGCGTGCTACCGATGCCCTTCTAGTCATGTTTGTTTCAATGTTAACATTATAATTGTTGCGGTCACGGGTACTGAGACACCAGCTTGTCATTCAGGGGATTAATCCCCGTTGTCCTCGTAGAGCCGACCGGGCCACCGCTCACAATTAACGTTGTGGTACGTGGGTTGTTTTAAAACCACGAACGCCACCCAGTCAACCACGAGTTCCAGTGTCCGCCATCTAATTATTCCCTTTAACTAGAGGTCAGTGGTTACCTGGCGGGAGCGCGCCCTTGAAAAGCACCAATATTATCTGATTAGATTTTAATTAGGGCAGCCGAGTGTTTTAACCGCTGGTGCGTGCCGACAATTTTTTGGTCAAATCTGTGGTAATTACCTCCCATCTATCTCGTTTGAACAATGCTAGACCAATGGAAGGAAAGGACAAACATGACAGGTTGGAAATCGATAAATAATTTATGATAATAAAAATAAATAAATAAAAAGAACCTTTTTTTTGCTGAGGTAAACAAAGAATGAATTTCAAAGCAAAATCAATCAAAATGCCAGGAAAGAGACAAAGAGCAGATGCTTATCGGGGGTTGACTTACTTATAGCTAAACACAGACGAGGTACCCAACAGATCATTGAGGGGGGAGGGAGGGGAGAATCGTCTCGCTCACCAGAAAGTAGTCCGTGTGAGACGAAAACGTTCTGAAATGCGTGCGTGCGTTGTCAGTGCCGTCGTCAGGACCCAGCTTTGTCGTACAGCCTCTCGAGGGGCAGCCTTGAACGCCAGTCGAGTCTGGAGAGCACCGAGATGGTCTGCCGCGGTTTCGACCCTGGGGTTTGTTGGTGAACGACCCGTGCCTCACTTGCTGGCGGCTTTTGTTCACACCCACACGCGCACCACACGCTCGCTTGCCGAAGCTCTGGCAGGACGAACCGTCTCGCTGTTGGCGCTGGCCAGACACCCACATGCTCGCTTCCTTCTCCTCTTTTGCACGCCTCCACCGCTCTGTCTCGCTTCTCTCTCGTACTTCTTTCGTTCACGCTTTTTTTATTATCTCAGAACGTATCTCTTTCTTCTTCAAAAACGTATCACTTTCGCATTTTCCTCACTCTCAAAATGTATCTCCTCACAGAACGTCTCTCTCGCTTCAGAACGTCCTCTTTCCCCTTTTCCTCACAGAACGTCTTTTTATATCTTCGGGGCTCGTCTCTCTGCGGTCCAACCCCACCACACGCTCACCCCACCCCACTGGTGCACGGTTACCATGACGACCCGTATGCTCTCAAAAAAGGCAGGCATCGGAGCTCACGGAAGATCGCTGCTGAGGAAATATTGTTGCGGAAATGGCCCTTGGTGTTTATTAAATATAGGAATAGCCAAGATCCCCCTTAAATGCATGTTTAGCCAGGTTTTCAGTAATTGGACGTTACATGTGTGTCGGGAGTGTAGCAGGCAGTCCAGTGTTCGTACATTGGTGTGTACCGGAGGCGCCTTGCTTCGTTTTCCGTCCCCTCTCCGAACTAGCCCCGCCCAGCACTCTGAGAGTGTCAGTCGGCGAGACGTGCCGGCAACCCATTGGACGAGGGCTGCTGCAGTCTCGAGCGATGGACCAATCACGGGTCCCCGGAGGCGGTCCGTAAGGCCCGCCCCAAAAAGGCGAATAGAACTGGCTGCTTTGTAAGTCTGGATCTGTTTTTCGTGTTCCAGAGCGAGCACCGGGAAGCAAGAGAGTAACTGCCTGAGTGTGGAGTCGCGATCTGCTGTGTAAGGACGGCTGTGTCTGTCTGCGATCTGCTTCGTGAAAGAGGCAAGAGGAACTGCATGATGTCTGTCTGGCTTCTGCTGGATGAGAGGCTGCTTGAGTCGAGTCTGCGATCTGCTTGGTGAGGGAGTGAGTTGACGGCTGTTTCCTCCTCGGCGATGGACCAGCGTGCGGGTCGTCCTCCGGGTTCATCCTGAATCCAACCACGGAGCTTCTGACTGTTTTGCTCCGGCACGGCTTGACACATTTTTCCATCCCGTCGATCCGCCTGCGGAGCCCAACACCCCAATTTGGCCTACTCTGGTGAACGCCAGGCCTGGATTTGTATGCTGCGACCTTGTGAAAAGCCAGCTGAGCACACCGTGGATCTTCGCTCTTATGCCGTCGACCTTACGTGCCCGCTGAACGCGCCGAGGCTGCGTGCGCAAGCGGTGCCGGGAGAAGAAGTACGAGCGCCATTTTGCCACGCGGCGTGCTCGAACTGTTACCTCAAATCCGTTGACATCAGCTTGTCACCAGCCACATTCGTGCCTTTACACTTTTCCTCTCGTCCATGAGGCATCACCAAGTACTCTGTGTCTTGTCTGCATGTTGTTCTGAGTTTATCTCGCTAGGGTCCCTTCGAAACCCATAATCCGTAGCTCCCTAGTTAAGAGCGGGTTATAGATTAATTATAACATTGTCATGAATCTTTGCTTCACATGTTGTGTTCCCCGATGTGTCCCCAATAAATCTGGCTGATTCGTATGAAAGTTGCTGCTTTGAGTTTATTCCTGCCGTGCTGAGGAACAATTCGCTCGATTGGTATTAAAACCAAAATGGTTACGGACTGGCAGGCTCCGCTCCGGTCTCTTACAATCCAGTCTGTAACCGGGTCTATTTCCCCAACTGGCAAGCACAGGTGTACGTTGGTATCGTGACCCGAGGCCATGTGCCGAACTGCCGGTGTATAACCCCGGAGATGGCGGTGCTGTTAAGTGACGCCGAATCTTCAACATTTGGCTGTCAAGAGTAGGGTGCGAATCCCGCCACCGCCGAATCCGTTACAATATAAGGCGGGCTTCAGAGCTCGTAAAAGATTATTGCTGAGGAAATATAAGGGCGGGCTTCAGAGCTCGTGAAATATTATGCTGAGGAAATAATAAAGCCGGCTTTCAGAGTTCGTGAAAGAATGTTGTTGAGGAAAAACGAGGGCGGGCTCAGAGCTCGTGAAAGAAATGTGTGAACGTGTCTGTCGTAAAGAAAAAAAGCTTCCCATAAAAGAGGGTTCTACTCTTACCCTTCTCAACGCATCACATTTAAGATCCCTTAGATATGGGGATGGGACTAATCTGAGCATGCATTTAAGAAAATAACTGTCTGAGGACCTGGATATGTGGATGCATTAACAGACCGGATTCCGAAATCCGTAACACTACCCCTTTCCCTATCCCAGACTCGTCCCGAGTCGTCCAACTGCTGACGACATCGGTTCAAATTTTTTTTTTTTCAATTACAACATGCAATTAGCACTGCCATGTGACATGCAGGTGAAGTTACTCCCTACCTAGTACGTTTTAACTCTACCCTTCAATGTGTGCGACAATTTAAACTAGATATGTCCCACCTGATGCGTTGGAACTACCTAACTGACTCACACAGACAACCTTATGCTACACCGAAATTGCCGGAATTTGGAAACTACAACACATAACAGGTGGGCTTAGTAATTGACACAACTATACAACTATATACAATTTCTGACCAGACCTGTGGAAATGCAGAAGAAAATTGTGGAGAGGGGAGAACACCTGCTGATTCTTGCCACCTTCATGCTCTCACCAGCACACCTAACAAAATAAACTGGCAGGCCAGTGACCGGCATACAGGCCATAAACGTTGCGGCCTTCTAAACAAAAATGGTCACAGAAAGCAACAAGAATTGAGCCACTTCCTCCACAGAGCTGGGTTTGTGCAGTCATGGCCATGGTGAGACGTGGCAAACAAGTGAAGCAAACTGGCATAAACCTGGTATGTGGCTGAATGAGCTGGATATAAAGCTGGAATGAGCTGGCACGAGCTGGTAGGAAGCTGGCATAAAGCTGGAATAGCTGGTATGAACTGGTAGGAAGGGCTGCCAACAAAGGGGCAGTCCATAAGTGTGGTGGCATGCTTTACAGTAAATGCAGTCAACAAAATAAAACAAACAAAACCACCATGAATAACTGAACGGTGTCACCTGGTATGAGCTGCAGAACTAGTAGTCCACAGAACAGGTGGTGGTGGAACACAGGTCACAGAGCAAATGGTGAAGTGAGGTGAGTGATGCCTGATGGCAACAGGTGATCCAACAAGGCAAGCATGCCTTGATGTAGAACAGCCTTGATTGGTCCTGGGGCAGTGGTGAAACAAAGCGAAACAGCAAACAGCACGAAAAGACAAAAAAAGGTAATCCAGGTAATGCCAACACCAGGTCCGACCAACATGGTCAGCCAGTCCCTTGGTGTGCACATACCTGGGACAGTGGCGTGGTGCTGGAGTAAGAGAGCTCGAGGTTGGCCCTACTCGTCCGCACCCATCCGTCTTTCACATATACACTACCCTAGCCCCCCTCTTTTTACAATTCATCACTACGTCTCGTCTCCTATATCCCACTATCCCCTTGCCAAATTCTTACGCAATCCCCCCCCCCCCCAAGTATCCATGGAAGGAAGAGCCGAACTAAATGCCAATCTTACACTTTGCATCGCGACAAGTCTCGTTCTCGGGTCCGACAGGAGGCAAGTCCAGCAGCCAGCGATCATCCCAACAGTGGATGTGCGAAGGGTCTTCATCAACCTAAACTACGCTAATATTGTTACACTTTTAAACTTTCCCCAGGTTATACCTCCAAGAGGCATTTGTTAAACTATGGGGTTCTAAAAACCAAATTCCCATCGCCTACGTGTAGTGCTCTCACAATTTTGGCTTGCCCACCAAAATTTTCTTTCTGTGCCATCCGCACAATTTGGCTGGGTATGTGGCTCCCACTAGCAGGTCTGCCCACTGCATACTCACCATGAGCACCCCGGCGTCACTGGGCTGCCTCCGAGCTTGCTTGCTCTCACCCTAACATGGGGATGCCTCACTGGCACTCCCCCTCACCGATGCCCACTTGCATTTTGGCGCCCCGCGGTCCCGCTGCTCGAGCACCCAGCCCATTTGAACACTACACTGGCACGCCAGGCCCCCTCCTCGGGTACCTGCGTCCACGAAATACACTAATTGCCCCCTGGACCTACCTACTGCGCTCACCTGGCCGACGACCCCCAGCGCCCGGGGTGCCTGCTTCATCCGAACACTACACTCAGAAGCCACACCCCCAGCCGGTCCATTATCTCCTGCACCCGACCACCAAAATGTTTTTTTTTTAACTTTCCACAATCAGCACCAACCGCATAACGACATCCATGTGTAAATTTACCTAATCCCTCTACCTAACTGTAAACTAACCCCCAGGTTTCCTTGGGTGGGATCCACTCCCCCCACTCAATCCTTCACACCATGCATTCCGTTACTCACACTCATACCGGCCATTGCCCTGCCCTCACACTCATAA
>CM068967.1:83738955-83749487 GCA_035128595.1 Eptatretus atami
TGTGTACTGTGTATGTTACATTAATTAATAATAGACATAACTAAAATGCCAGTTTATAACTGCATTGCCATGATGACGGGGAACCAAGATGTCCCGCTTTGATGCAATTCCACTTTGATTCGACACTTGACATGACCCAATGATGTTTATTAGATATTCAATTGTTTCAGATGGATTAAAATTAATTTCAGTTTCAGCTGCTTGTCTTCTACCCTCAAACCCTCACGTGCAACGAATGAGCCTTATTCAAAAAAAATTAAAATCAAAAAGAACCTCAGTATCAAAAAATTGAATAATTTCTGGCGCCAGACCATATGTCCGATCAGTTGAAAATTACAACATATATTCCCTATCACTACAAAGATCATAATTGTGAAGATTCACGTCGATTGATTAAGTGGTTCGAGAGAAGGAATTTTTTTTAAAAGGGTCGCTCAATCCAATATGTTGCCAGACCATGTGACCTTCATTTTATTCATGAATATCTGGTATCCCCAAGGCTTGGGAACATTTGTGTGAATTCCCCTTTGTCTGTTCCAGCCTTTCTGAGAAGAAGATTTTATAGGTTTTAGAGTTATTCAATATGGCGCCAAAACCATGTTTGACCTACGACATCACGTGTGAATGTTTTATTTCTCTGAATAGGGCAGTACATACATGTAAAGTTTCACCTCGATCTCTTCAGGCATTTCGAGAAGAGGATTTTTGAAGTTTTAAACTGATAACGGTGTCCCGAACACAGAGAGAGTTTGATGGACAATGTTATTTGATACACAACGGCCTGAGAAGTTCGAGTCTGGCAAGCCACAACTTCCCCACGTGGAAATTTATTCAACTGATGATATGCCAACCGCCTAGGGTCTTTCATTAGCCAAGAATCCTGGCTTGATTTTGACCTAGGGAATAGACGATGCATCAGGATGGCTGCAGACACTGTGGAACTATGTGGACCAAAGGGTTTCGGGGTTAAGTTTACAGGAAATTTTGCGAAAGTGCTAATTCTTGCTGTCTAGTAAATGATCTAGCTTGAAAGAAGAATTAAGCTAGTGTCTGACTTTATTCATATGTGCAATGATCGAAACAACCGTCAAGCATTGCTACAGTGGTGGAAGAAGGCACAGGAAGCTTTACCCGACTATACAAAAACAAAAGCGATATGTTCTCTATAAATATCTGTGTGTTGCTGTTTGCTAGATTGTTATGTGTTCATATATGAAAACCATGTCGCTTAAACATATTCGGTTGTTCTTCATAATTAATTGATCATGCTCCATTTGTCATTAATAATGTCTTTATGAAACGCACTACTGATTTCTGTAAATGCCTAACAATGTGCCGTGCAATAATTGTCAAAATATGGGATTTTCAGTGAATTTCCAAAATGGCAACCCGCCCCTTCTCAAAATGTTGGGACAAGTTTGTGAATAATATTTACGGGTACTTACTAATCATACTGGTGCCTACTAAGTGCATTACGGCCATCTAAACGCAGAGAAAATATATTTTTTAAATATTCAAAAATCAATATTATTTTCAAAAAATTATGGCTTTTCCTGAAATCGTCAAAAAAAGGCGGAAATTTTCCAAACTTTGGTCGTCACCTAACTTCACTAGTGGAACCGATAGGGCACATTAGTGCTTCATTCCAGCAACTTACTTTTGCAAAAGTGGTACACATCCTAATAACATATACATATATGAGTCGGAAAATCGCTAATGCGCTACAAAAGGCGTGGACAGCCGCGTCAGAAAAAATCATATTCAAATTAATTCGCCTCAATTCGTCACTTTCTGGAATCATTTTGATACCACATTTTTTGGTTTCACTCATTATATAAACGCTTCCAGTCACTGGAAAATGAAGAAAGTATAGAATGTTTGCCAAAAAGTGGGTGGTTAACGTGCGTCAGGTTTGACTGAAATATGAGGGGATAAAATGGCCGTTTCACATTAGCAGAGATATCACGGCCATTACGGCTTCTTCATCGCGAAAACAATGACGTGTTGTTTGTGCAGTCCACTAGGCACACGTCTATAGCGTCATCACTTCTGTTGCTACCTCGTTCACGTGACCCGCAGACCAACTTTCACGTGCGTAAGAAATTGACAGGACCGCATCATCAGTTTCGTCGGGCGTTGTTTTGCACGATCGGCCATCAATAGAGGCGATTCATGCAGATCGGATTACTACAATTATGATTAATTACATATAATTGATATCTTATTGCAATGCAGCTAAATAGTAAAAGCTTATCAATCATTTATGCTCCCCCCGTGATACTTTGACGGACACATATTACGCCCCGTGAACCGAGGAAACGTCCTTGTACGAGTCAATTCAGTCGATCTTTCCGGCCCGAAACGCGAAACGTGTTGCAGAACAAAGATCTGAACATATTCTCTGGCAAACGGCGATTAATATTCCAATAGACGTTGCGAGTACGGCTACTCGGGGTATGCAAATGCGTTCTACGCGACGTCACAAAACTAGTTCATTGGAATCAACGTTTTTCTGGAACAAGATATGCTAAAATCGGACAAAACGTGAATTTCTCATGCCGCGCACTTTATTACGGACGTGTCCTTACGCATATGTAACTACGAGTGGATAGAAATATTCGACCACTTGGGCAAAGGTATCAAAAAAGAGGCAAAAATTATAACGTACCGAATCCATGAAGGCAATGTAACCATTAGCAAATTTGACTCGTATATATATAATATATATATAATTATATATATATATATATATATATCTGCCGGACACGTGACCAGACATCATCCAATTTTTTTTCTGTGGTACCAATTTATCCCAAGATTATCCTCAAAATTTTTCATACTGATTGGATGTAGTGTTCTGTGTGTGCATTTGATTGACGTCATAACGAAGGCACTATGACCGTCATTTAAAAAATATCACACTAATCCCCATTTCGTTACTTGCGACCGGTGCCAAGTTTCAATTTTTTCCTTGGTGCGTTTTTGGAGATACAGGGTCCAAAGTTTTTCCATTTTCCAACCATGGCAGCCACACCAACATGACAAATGGCATCATAATTATCATTACAACATTTCTATATGAGTATTTTCTCTATGGTGAAAAATTTTGTCTTGATCTGACAAGCAGTTGCAGAGAAAAATACTAAAATTCTGTGCAGACAGACAAACAAACAATCAAGAAGAAGACGTCGCTGCAGAGCACGATACTTTGCAAGATCCATTAAAACCAAAATTTCATCTCAAAAATAATTTTGCGTTAAATTTCAATGACCAAATATGCAACTCCTCTTCAAATTTCAAGTCGATTGGAGAAAATTTACAATTTTTAGAAATTCCGGCCTATGTCGACGTTTTGCGCCTATGTTGACCTCAAAAATAGTTGGTGGTGAATCCAGTAACATGCATATTTAAATCCTCTTCAAATTTCAAGTCGATGGATGAAAATTGAGGATTTTAGAAATCTCACTAAGTTGCTTACCTTTGGCCTATGGGGTTGACCTTTTGACCTCAAAAACAATTAGGTTTCTTCCTTATAACAAAACTCTACATGTTTTGGTGAAGATCTCGTTTAAAAATTCTTGACCTGTAGGCGATAACCTGTAGCGATTTATGAACAAAGTTGGAGAGTTTGCTGTTCAAACCTCGATTCAGATTCTGCAACCGGTCCAGACAGCATCAGCCCACGTCTCCTAAAAACCTGCTCCTTGCCTCTTCCTCACCCTTCTCTGTTCTATTCGCCTTCTCATTTGCTCAAGGTCATCTCCTATCTGCTTGGAAATCAGCAAACATCTTTCCGCCTCTGCATAAAAAGGTGGGCAAAACAGATCCTGCAACAACAGACCAATCAGCTTCTCCCAATCATCAGCAAGGTTACGGAATCCATGCATCGCGTTTAGACATTAAATCTTTTCCTCTTCTCCAATAGCTTGATTTCTTATCATTCAATTTGGATTCAGCACCAGGTCATCCACGCCTGGATATGCTTCTGCTCTCCCAACAAGGATTGGAAGTTAAAACTTTCCAAATTTGCCCCAATGACATGAAATTCAGAGCCCACTATCCCGAGACATATCGGCTATGCTTTTGATACGGTCTGGCACCCTGCTGGTGTGGAATTTTCTGATTTGTTCTATTAACGCTGTCCTGGTGTAAATATCCTATTACTCATTGTAATAAACAATTAATTCACTGTCCACTAACGAAAAGTACACATTTGAATCAAGAGAACATTTATTTGTCGGTTACCACGGAGTCCAAAACACTGAGATGTAAACATCCACAATGATTGCACTAAAACTAAGTTTAACATTTTCTGACATTTATATGCTTTTTGTGGAGTGGAGAAGGGCTGGGAGAACAAAGGGGGAGAGAACATGCTGACTTTCAGCTGGCCTTGGTGAGAATCAAACAAAATACTAAAAAGCAGACAACCAAAGGGAGTACAGGATGAGACAGTAAGTTAGAGGTTCGACAAAGAAATGAATATCAGAATTGTGTATTAAAAGGCAGTGAGTACATGGTCTGATAGCATTAGGCAAAATAACACAAACTGCAATACGTGTCCACTGGGTGAAAGAGAATGACAAATCATGGCAAAAGTTGCCAGTGCCATCAACCAGGCCACCCTGTCTCATAGTAAGACATTCCTTTATCAATATTTAGGTGCAAAGACTCTTGGCAAAGGGAAACATAACTGACAGCCAATTCGACTACAGCATAATAAGCACCAGCAATAATTATAATTGAGAGTACATGAATATAATTATTTTTCCCTCCCACACTGCCACTGCTCATCAAACTCTCTTCTATGGTATTCAAGGGCCATCTCCGTTCATGGCTTGCAGACTTCCTCTCCTGTCGCAGTCAACGTGTGGCCCTAAATGGAGTTCTCTAATCCTCTCTCCTGTCCAGGCTGGAGTTCCTCAATGCAGCGTTCTGGGCCCTGTCTTTTTCTGGTTTTCATCAATGATCTCTCTGACTCTTCTGGGAAATCCTCTTTATCTCTTTGCTGATGACTCCACCCTCTGTCGTACCATCTGTCATCCCTCGGACTGACAAGCAGCAGCTTCCTCACTCTCTGCAGATCTGGATCACATCACAAACTGGTCCATCACGTGGAACATGTCTTTCAATCCTGACAAATCTCACGATTCTCATTGATGTCTCTCCAAAAGGACTGTTTGGACCCCCCCCCCCCCCATCTACTTTCTCAACAATCCTCTTGAAGTCCTCACAATCTGCCATGATTTTCCTGGAAAGCCACATCTCCAAGCTGCCCACCAAAAGCAGTCGCCGATTGGCATCCTCCGTCGTTGCAAAGTCCTTCCTTGGCCCACCTGAGCTCCTGACCACATACAATGCTTTCGTCCACAGCCTGATGGAGCACTGCTCTCCCTCTGGGCTGGTGCTCCTCACTCTCACCTTTTTAGGCTTCACGCTGTGGAAACCAGTTGTTTAAATAAAAATAATGGAATAGAAAAAAACCATTTTAGAAATACCATCTTAGTTTGTTGACATGGGCTTTGTTGACCTTTTTGATCAATGTTGACCTCAAAAATATTTGTGGTTGAATTCATGACCTGAAATATAAATCCTCTTCAAATTGAAAGTCAATTGGATACAAATTTAGGATTTTAGAAAACCACCAAAGTTGTTGACCTTCAAAATAATTGGCTAGTTGAATTCAGTGACCTGGAATGTATATCCTCTTCAAATTTGATGTCAATCGGAGAAAATTGAGGTTTAGCTCTGAACTCATGAAAGGACTCACTCGAACTGCTTGCTCACTCAAGGGGAAAAGCCCAGACTCTTTGAAAGAACTGCTCGCTCAAAATACCCACTCGGACTGAACTGAACTTCTGTGCATTCCTTGTTTTATTCCCTCCCCCCCCTCCCCCGCACTAGTGATCCCTCAGACTCCCCATCAGCCTGGCATCCCTTCATTAGTACAGGGTTTGCAGGGGAGGTTGAACAGCCCGTGATGGGCTCTTGGTGGGGCACCTTGTCTCCTCGCTGTGGTTCGCACCTGATTGGCGGAGCTATTCGCAGAGGAGTCCTGCCCGGGAGGGGGCTGTGGGGGGGGGGCTTTAAAACTTGTCCTTATTAGTCCCCTACCAGTTTAATGAGAGGGGGCTGTAGGTTTGCTCTCCCTCTCCGGCCGTCCCACTGTGGTTTTCCCGACTCTTTTTTTCATACACCCTTTAACATTTCAACTGAAACTTGGTAACATATACATGGCTTTATTTTGTCAAGTTACAGAACAATAGAGTTTCAGGGGTGTTTCATCAATTTTTCACAGTTTTGCCCTTTTTTTCAACTTAGAAAAATAATTCACATGTTATACATGGGTCAGTGTTCACCTGCCCTGACTACTGCACTGCTTTACACCCATTGGCTGGACAGCTGGCCTGACTCCACCCCAATAAAATCATGCGCCGCCATTGCATGAAGCAGCACAGATCACCAGGCCTCAGGCATGGGTGTTAGTCCATGGCCCAGGCAATTGAAATAATCCAAGGTATATAACCACGACGTATTGTATACGCACATACGCCGTACGCATGTTCTTGCTTCATGTAGTTACATCGGGTTGTTTTTATGATGAAATAGGCAAAGCTCCGAAACAAATGAAACACGGTGGGTTGGAGATTTTCTTCTTCTTGATTTTAGTCTGGTATCGGCTCAAGCATGCGTTAAAGCAAACTAATTTTTTACCCACGGGGTCTAAGCACTGCTCGCGTTCTCACTTTTCTTGTGTACAGTTCATGTGAACGTCTATTTTTCCATTATTCGCTGAACACAATTAGATGAAAATTGACAGCATATACTAGACACATTTACAGGCATTAACGGAGCTAAGTGCAATTTCGGGGCCGAGAAAGGGCCCTTTCGATCCATTTTCTTAAAATTGTTATTTCTCGGTTATTAGTGAACAGAACCAACCAAATTGACAGGTATATTCTAGAGACTATTCCCCAGGAATTAACTGAGCCCAAAGTGCGATTCCGGTCCGTGCTATGGCTCACCTGAGAGTTGTACGAATAATCCCATAGGGTATGTTCGCAATTCGAACTTGTTATTCTGGTTTGTTATCCTAGTTATCTTCATTGGTTTCCAGTGAACAAAATATATCAGTAAATGAAAATTCCTTTTTCTTTTTATTTTTACGGTGTTTAGAGAGTTTCTTCTTCTTCATTTTTCCTCCATTATATGGCTCGAGCGTGTGCTAAAAGCAAACAAATATTTATTTCCTGAACATTTATTGAGACCAGTAGGGGATATGTTATTGCAAAGCAATTCTTGCTCTTGTTTACTTTGTAACTGCAGTCGCCTCTCTGCAAAAGGAGGAGGCGCTTTAGGATCTGAAAGTGAGTCATGCATTTGTTGTGGAAGTAGAGAAGTAGAGAGAGAGAGGAGAGGGTGCAAGGAACACAAACTGTGCTAACTCACACTCACAACGCACATCGATCCCTGTGTATATGATGTAACTTAAATGCTAAACAGAAATACGACGATATACCTGACTTGAATCCGATGTGTTATGTGCCTTTATTCTCCCGGAGGTGCACAAAGTCCTCACCAGGCCTACAACCATCACGATATTATGTAAAATCTACACGTCCCATTTTTAGTGCAGTTGGGGGCTGTGTCCTTTTGAGTACTTGCATCCTTGTTTCATTTTATTTTTTACGATGCATGGTGATTTGAATTTGTAATTTTGTTTGACCCGGCTTTACTCCCTTAGACCATCCTGACGCACTCCTACTCCAGAGTTACTGCTGCGAATTCTGGAGCAAAGCGGTCGAAGCTCGAAAAACGGTTCAGTGTCCTTGTGACAGAGTCCAGCCAGACGGCTCAGGGTAAGATCATTGTTGAGATTCTGAAAATCTGAATGGAAAAAAGAGAGTCCAAGGTCAAGGTAGGGTTAAAGGAACAAAGATGTATGGTGGCAAAGTAATGGAAAATATCACCTCACCTCCGAAGTGAATCACCAAATGTAGCAAATCAACAGTTTCATCAGTTAGAAAATGTAGAATACGTACTTATCAATAATGATAGATTGTTTATTTAAAGGCGATTCATCAAAATGTTAGCGATGCTGACATCATCACATGTGTCATCTGGTTACACTACATTCTCAATTACCAGTCGAAGCCATTCGTTTTTCTTGCAGGCCGATTTATTCCAAGCTACGAGGTTGTTCTTCTCTTTAGTGTTTTCTAATCAATGCTTTGAGAAAGTTATTATTGTTTATTTAATGTGTGGGTTTTTTGGTAATTTGTCATCTTCGCTTTTCCTTTCTCTTCGCACCTTTCCTTTCACTGCAGACACGTCATGGCAGAGAAACTGCGTGAACTCAATGTGCCGGTGACCGTCATATTGGATGCTGCTGTTGGGTAAGAGTTAGTCGTACGGTCCACATTTATGAGGGAAAAGGTGGTGGGGTGGGTGTACTGGTTCTGAAAATGTATGACCAGGCCACGGGTGTTTTTATTTATTTATTATTATTTATGTACGAGTCAAAATACGGGCGCACAAAACTGAACACACCACATCTGATTCCAATACACACCAAGTAATGAATTGCATCTGATGAATATGTAATATGTCCAATATTGACACATTCCCTGGGGAGATTAGCGGTAAGCGGAGCAATTTGTCAATGAATACACAGATGACGTTACACACACACCACACACACACACACACACACACACACACACACACAACACACACACACACACACACACACACACACTACCTCAACAGACGCCATTTTCAAAACAACCCACAACTCCAATACAAACAAAAATCAGGCAAATTGCTCATCCCTGATTATCCCCACTCTTTTTGAATAAATGGAGATATTGTAATTCGCTCAGTCTGTCCGTCCATCCGTCCGTCATGCCATCTCTTTCTAAACAGTTGTGCACAAATTCGGGCAGATTATGCGGTTTCACCGTGTGACACATAATCTGCGGCGATGCTCACCATCACAGCCAGGAGGTGTGATTGATGTTTAAATGTTGAATGTGTCATCATTGGTTAGATATTTATCGGAATGCTGTCCTGATGAGGCAAATAAGCCGAAATCCGGATAGGTGTCTCGTTGGATGTTAACTGATGTTGACGATGTAATCTTTGTCTGTTTGATAGAGTCGCCGGGCCAAGGCCTCTGAATTAGTGTAGGACTATGTCAATGGAGATTGGGAGTGCTCGTCACACTCCACATATGTTGATATTATATATATATATATATATATATATATTATATATATATATTATACATATTACAGCCTGGTGTTGGCGCAGTGGTTTGGCAGCGGCTTGGGACCCAAAAGGTCCTGAGTTCAAGCCCCGTTGGGCCACTGAATTAATATATATTATATATATATATATATATATATATATATATGTGTGTATATATATATTATATATATATGATGCTGCATGTGTGTGTGTATATTACACATATATATGTATGTGTGTGTATATATGTATATACCAAGTCGTATAACCCAGGGGTTGACTCAGCCTGTTCATCCTTCCGAAGTCGGCGAAATGAGTACCAGAGTACTGGGCGGTGTATACCCCGGTTAAAATAGGTGTACCAGATCCCTGTGTCGTAGAGGCGACCAGGGTGCGTCAGGAAGGGCATCCGGTGTAAAACATGTGCCAAATCACTATGCGGATCATATGGATGATCCGCTGTGGCGACCCCTAACAGGAGCGCCGAAGAAAGAGAAGAAGAGATTATATATATATATATATATATATACATAAATAATTATCAACATATGTGGAGTGTGACGAGCACTTGACGAGGATGTGACGGTTATATCGCTCGGATAATTCCAATTGCTCTTACCCAGAAACCTGAAGCCTAAGGACTGAAACAACAGATGTATAACTTCACAAGCCAGTCTTCAACATTTCGATATTTGATGACCCTTTTAACATTCCAATTGATCGTTTTACACTGAAGGGAAAACTTATCAGAAGCAGGGCAACTGTGAATATGAGTGTTCAGAAAATGTCTGGCTTCGTGTCGGACCAACATGGCGGCTACATGATGTCGTTTCATGAATGGAATGTTACACACAAAACGGATGTACAAACCAGCATATTATATTGTTATGATTCCGGTGGTGGCGGGATTCGCACCTGACTCTTTGACCCCAGTGTTAAGGATTCGGACGAGTTGATTCAATCACACCCTACTCTGACAGCAAATGTTGAAAGATTCGGCGTCACTTAACAGCACGCCATCTCCAGGGTATAACGCCGGGCTGGTTCGGCACAGGCCTCGGGTCACACGCCACGAATCGCGATACCAACGTACACCTGGACCTTACCAGTTGGCGGAATAGACCCCGATTACAGACTGGTTTTGTCAGAGACCGAGCGAATTCTGCCAGTCTGTAACCATTTTGGTTTTAAATACAAATCGAGCGAATTGTTCCTCAGCACGGCACGAACAAACCCAAAGCAGCAACTTCATACGAATCAGCCAGATTTATTGGGGACACATC
>CM068967.1:83749512-83760323 GCA_035128595.1 Eptatretus atami
TGTGTACTGTGTATGTTACATTAATTAATAATAGACATAACTAAAATGCCAGTTTATAACTGCATTGCCATGATGACGGGGAACCAAGATGTCCCGCTTTGATGCAATTCCACTTTGATTCGACACTTGACATGACCCAATGATGTTTATTAGATATTCAATTGTTTCAGATGGATTAAAATTAATTTCAGTTTCAGCTGCTTGTCTTCTACCCTCAAACCCTCACGTGCAACGAATGAGCCTTATTCAAAAAAAATTAAAATCAAAAAGAACCTCAGTATCAAAAAATTGAATAATTTCTGGCGCCAGACCATATGTCCGATCAGTTGAAAATTACAACATATATTCCCTATCACTACAAAGATCATAATTGTGAAGATTCACGTCGATTGATTAAGTGGTTCGAGAGAAGGAATTTTTTTTAAAAGGGTCGCTCAATCCAATATGTTGCCAGACCATGTGACCTTCATTTTATTCATGAATATCTGGTATCCCCAAGGCTTGGGAACATTTGTGTGAATTCCCCTTTGTCTGTTCCAGCCTTTCTGAGAAGAAGATTTTATAGGTTTTAGAGTTATTCAATATGGCGCCAAAACCATGTTTGACCTACGACATCACGTGTGAATGTTTTATTTCTCTGAATAGGGCAGTACATACATGTAAAGTTTCACCTCGATCTCTTCAGGCATTTCGAGAAGAGGATTTTTGAAGTTTTAAACTGATAACGGTGTCCCGAACACAGAGAGAGTTTGATGGACAATGTTATTTGATACACAACGGCCTGAGAAGTTCGAGTCTGGCAAGCCACAACTTCCCCACGTGGAAATTTATTCAACTGATGATATGCCAACCGCCTAGGGTCTTTCATTAGCCAAGAATCCTGGCTTGATTTTGACCTAGGGAATAGACGATGCATCAGGATGGCTGCAGACACTGTGGAACTATGTGGACCAAAGGGTTTCGGGGTTAAGTTTACAGGAAATTTTGCGAAAGTGCTAATTCTTGCTGTCTAGTAAATGATCTAGCTTGAAAGAAGAATTAAGCTAGTGTCTGACTTTATTCATATGTGCAATGATCGAAACAACCGTCAAGCATTGCTACAGTGGTGGAAGAAGGCACAGGAAGCTTTACCCGACTATACAAAAACAAAAGCGATATGTTCTCTATAAATATCTGTGTGTTGCTGTTTGCTAGATTGTTATGTGTTCATATATGAAAACCATGTCGCTTAAACATATTCGGTTGTTCTTCATAATTAATTGATCATGCTCCATTTGTCATTAATAATGTCTTTATGAAACGCACTACTGATTTCTGTAAATGCCTAACAATGTGCCGTGCAATAATTGTCAAAATATGGGATTTTCAGTGAATTTCCAAAATGGCAACCCGCCCCTTCTCAAAATGTTGGGACAAGTTTGTGAATAATATTTACGGGTACTTACTAATCATACTGGTGCCTACTAAGTGCATTACGGCCATCTAAACGCAGAGAAAATATATTTTTTAAATATTCAAAAATCAATATTATTTTCAAAAAATTATGGCTTTTCCTGAAATCGTCAAAAAAAGGCGGAAATTTTCCAAACTTTGGTCGTCACCTAACTTCACTAGTGGAACCGATAGGGCACATTAGTGCTTCATTCCAGCAACTTACTTTTGCAAAAGTGGTACACATCCTAATAACATATACATATATGAGTCGGAAAATCGCTAATGCGCTACAAAAGGCGTGGACAGCCGCGTCAGAAAAAATCATATTCAAATTAATTCGCCTCAATTCGTCACTTTCTGGAATCATTTTGATACCACATTTTTTGGTTTCACTCATTATATAAACGCTTCCAGTCACTGGAAAATGAAGAAAGTATAGAATGTTTGCCAAAAAGTGGGTGGTTAACGTGCGTCAGGTTTGACTGAAATATGAGGGGATAAAATGGCCGTTTCACATTAGCAGAGATATCACGGCCATTACGGCTTCTTCATCGCGAAAACAATGACGTGTTGTTTGTGCAGTCCACTAGGCACACGTCTATAGCGTCATCACTTCTGTTGCTACCTCGTTCACGTGACCCGCAGACCAACTTTCACGTGCGTAAGAAATTGACAGGACCGCATCATCAGTTTCGTCGGGCGTTGTTTTGCACGATCGGCCATCAATAGAGGCGATTCATGCAGATCGGATTACTACAATTATGATTAATTACATATAATTGATATCTTATTGCAATGCAGCTAAATAGTAAAAGCTTATCAATCATTTATGCTCCCCCCGTGATACTTTGACGGACACATATTACGCCCCGTGAACCGAGGAAACGTCCTTGTACGAGTCAATTCAGTCGATCTTTCCGGCCCGAAACGCGAAACGTGTTGCAGAACAAAGATCTGAACATATTCTCTGGCAAACGGCGATTAATATTCCAATAGACGTTGCGAGTACGGCTACTCGGGGTATGCAAATGCGTTCTACGCGACGTCACAAAACTAGTTCATTGGAATCAACGTTTTTCTGGAACAAGATATGCTAAAATCGGACAAAACGTGAATTTCTCATGCCGCGCACTTTATTACGGACGTGTCCTTACGCATATGTAACTACGAGTGGATAGAAATATTCGACCACTTGGGCAAAGGTATCAAAAAAGAGGCAAAAATTATAACGTACCGAATCCATGAAGGCAATGTAACCATTAGCAAATTTGACTCGTATATATATAATATATATATAATTATATATATATATATATATATATCTGCCGGACACGTGACCAGACATCATCCAATTTTTTTTCTGTGGTACCAATTTATCCCAAGATTATCCTCAAAATTTTTCATACTGATTGGATGTAGTGTTCTGTGTGTGCATTTGATTGACGTCATAACGAAGGCACTATGACCGTCATTTAAAAAATATCACACTAATCCCCATTTCGTTACTTGCGACCGGTGCCAAGTTTCAATTTTTTCCTTGGTGCGTTTTTGGAGATACAGGGTCCAAAGTTTTTCCATTTTCCAACCATGGCAGCCACACCAACATGACAAATGGCATCATAATTATCATTACAACATTTCTATATGAGTATTTTCTCTATGGTGAAAAATTTTGTCTTGATCTGACAAGCAGTTGCAGAGAAAAATACTAAAATTCTGTGCAGACAGACAAACAAACAATCAAGAAGAAGACGTCGCTGCAGAGCACGATACTTTGCAAGATCCATTAAAACCAAAATTTCATCTCAAAAATAATTTTGCGTTAAATTTCAATGACCAAATATGCAACTCCTCTTCAAATTTCAAGTCGATTGGAGAAAATTTACAATTTTTAGAAATTCCGGCCTATGTCGACGTTTTGCGCCTATGTTGACCTCAAAAATAGTTGGTGGTGAATCCAGTAACATGCATATTTAAATCCTCTTCAAATTTCAAGTCGATGGATGAAAATTGAGGATTTTAGAAATCTCACTAAGTTGCTTACCTTTGGCCTATGGGGTTGACCTTTTGACCTCAAAAACAATT
The DNA here is from genome assembly GCA_035128595.1 of Eptatretus atami. NCBI lineage: Eukaryota > Metazoa > Chordata > Myxini > Myxiniformes > Myxinidae > Eptatretus > Eptatretus atami. The sequence goes on from CM068967.1 coordinate 83,753,032, forward strand.
AGGTTTCTTCCTTATAACAAAACTCTACATGTTTTGGTGAAGATCTCGTTTAAAAATTCTTGACCTGTAGGCGATAACCTGTAGCGATTTATGAACAAAGTTGGAGAGTTTGCTGTTCAAACCTCGATTCAGATTCTGCAACCGGTCCAGACAGCATCAGCCCACGTCTCCTAAAAACCTGCTCCTTGCCTCTTCCTCACCCTTCTCTGTTCTATTCGCCTTCTCATTTGCTCAAGGTCATCTCCTATCTGCTTGGAAATCAGCAAACATCTTTCCGCCTCTGCATAAAAAGGTGGCAACAACAGATTCCCTGCAACAACAGACACAATCAGCGTTCTCCCAATCATCAGCAAGGTTACGGAATCCATCATCGGCTTTAGACATTAAATCTTTTCTCTTCTCCATAGCTTGATTTCTTAATCTCATATTTGGATTCAGACCAGGTCACTCCAGCGCCTGGATATGCTTCTGCTCTCCCAACAAGGGGATTGGGGATAAGTTAAACTTTCCAAATTTGCCCATGACATGAAATCAGAGCCCCTATCCCTGAGACATATCGGGCTATCTTTTTGTTACGGTCTGGCACCCTGCTGGTGTGGAAATTTTCTGATTTTGTTCTATTAACGCCGTCCTGGTGTAAATATCCTATTACTCATTGTAATAAACAATTAATTCACTGTCCACTAACGAAAAGTACCATTTGATCAAGAGAACATTTATTTGTGGTTACCACGGAGTCCAAAACACTGAGATGTAAACATCCACAATGATTGCACTAAAACTAAGTTTAACATTTTCTGACATTTATATGCTTTTTGTGGAGTGGAGAAGGGCTGGGAGAACAAAGGGGGAGAGAACATGCTGACTTTCAGCTGGCCTTGGTGAGAATCAAACAAAATACTAAAAAGCAGACAACCAAAGGGAGTACAGGATGAGACAGTAAGTTAGAGGTTCGACAAAGAAATGAATATCAGAATTGTGTATTAAAAGGCAGTGAGTACATGGTCTGATAGCATTAGGCAAAATAACACAAACTGCAATACGTGTCCACTGGGTGAAAGAGAATGACATAATCATGGCAAAAGTTGCCAGTGCCATCAACCAGGCCACCCTGTCTCATAGTAAGACATTCCTTTATCAATATTTAGGTCCAAAGACTCTTGGCAAAGGGAAACATAACTGACAGCCAATTCGACTACAGCATAATAAGCACCAGCAATAATTATAATTGAGAGTACATGAATATAATTATTTTTCCCTCCCACACTGCCTCTGCTCATCAAACTCTCTTCTATGGTATTCAAGGGCCATCTCCGTTCATGGCTTGCAGACTTCCTCTCCTGTCGCAGTCAACGTGTGGCCCTAAATGGAGTTCTCTAATCCTCTCTCCTGTCCAGGCTGGAGTTCCTCAATGCAGCGTTCTGGGCCCTGTCTTTTTCTGGTTTTCATCAATGATCTCTCTGACTCTTCTGGGAAATCCTCTTTATCTCTTTGCTGATGACTCCACCCTCTGTCGTACCATCTGTCATCCCTCGGACTGACAAGCAGCAGCTTCCTCACTCTCTGCAGATCTGGATCACATCACAAACTGGTCCATCACGTGGAACATGTCTTTCAATCCTGACAAATCTCACGTTTCTCATTGATGTCTCTCCAAAAGGACTGTTTGGACCCCCCCCCCCCCCATCTACTTTCTCAACAATCCTCTTGAAGTCCTCACAATCTGCCATGATTTTCCTGGAAAGCCACATCTCCAAGCTGCCCACCAAAAGCAGTCGCCGATTGGCATCCTCCGTCGTTGCAAAGTCCTTCCTTGGCCCACCTGAGCTCCTGACCACATACAATGCTTTCGTCCACAGCCTGATGGAGCACTGCTCTCCCTCTGGGCTGGTGCTCCTCACTCTCACCTTTTTAGGCTTCACGCTGTGGAAACCAGTTGTTTAAATAAAAATAATGGAATAGAAAAAAACCATTTTAGAAATACCATCTTAGTTTGTTGACATGGGCTTTGTTGACCTTTTTGATCAATGTTGACCTCAAAAATATTTGTGGTTGAATTCATGACCTGAAATATAAATCCTCTTCAAATTGAAAGTCAATTGGATACAAATTTAGGATTTTAGAAAACCACCAAAGTTGTTGACCTTCAAAATAATTGGCTAGTTGAATTCAGTGACCTGGAATGTATATCCTCTTCAAATTTGATGTCAATCGGAGAAAATTGAGGATTTAGCTCTGAACTCATGAAAGGACTCACTCGAACTGCTTGCTCACTCAAGGGGAAAAGCCCAGACTCTTTGAAAGAACTGCTCGCTCAAAATACCCACTCGGACTGAACTGAACTTCTGTGCATTCCTTGTTTTATTCCCTCCCCCCCCTCCCCCGCACTAGTGATCCCTCAGACTCCCCATCAGCCTGGCATCCCTTCATTAGTACAGGGTTTGCAGGGGAGGTTGAACAGCCCGTGATGGGCTCTTGGTGGGGCACCTTGTCTCCTCGCTGTGGTTCGCACCTGATTGGCGGAGCTATTCGCAGAGGAGTCCTGCCCGGGAGGGGGCTGTGGGGGGGGGGCTTTAAAACTTGTCCTTATTAGTCCCCTACCAGTTTAATGAGAGGGGGCTGTAGGTTTGCTCTCCCTCTCCGGCCGTCCCACTGTGGTTTTCCCGACTCTTTTTTTCATACACCCTTTAACATTTCAACTGAAACTTGGTAACATATACATGGCTTTATTTTGTCAAGTTACAGAACAATAGAGTTTCAGGGGTGTTTCATCAATTTTTCACAGTTTTGCCCTTTTTTTCAACTTAGAAAAATAATTCACATGTTATACATGGGTCAGTGTTCACCTGCCCTGACTACTGCACTGCTTTACACCCATTGGCTGGACAGCTGGCCTGACTCCACCCCAATAAAATCATGCGCCGCCATTGCATGAAGCAGCACAGATCACCAGGCCTCAGGCATGGGTGTTAGTCCATGGCCCAGTGCAATTGAAATAATCCAAGGTATATAACCACGACGTATTGTATACGCACATACGCCGTACGCATGTTCTTGCTTCATGTAGTTACATCGGTTTGTTTTTATGATGAAATAGGCAAAGTCCGAACAAATGAAACACGGTGGGTTGGAGATTTTCTTCTTCTTGATTTTAGTCTGGTATCGGCTCAAGCATGCGTTAAAGCAAACTAATTTTTTACCCCACGGGGTCTAAGCACTGCTCGCGTTCTCACTTTTCTGTGTTACAGTTCATGTGAACGTCTATTTTTCCATTATTCGCTGAACACAATTAGATGAAAATTGACAGCATATACTAGACACATATTACAGGCATTAACGGAGCTAAGTGCAATTTCGGGGCCGAGAAAGGGCCCTTTCGATCCATTTTCTTAAAATTGTTATTTCTCGGTTATTAGTGAACAGAACCAACCAAATTGACAGGTATATTCTAGAGACTATTCCCCAGGAATTAACTGAGCCCAAAGTGCGATTCCGGTCCGTGCTATGGCTCACCTGAGAGTTGTACGAATAAAATCCCATAGGGTATGTTCGCAATTCGAACTTGTTATCTCTGGTTTGTTATCCTAGTTATCTTCATTGGTTTCCAGTGAACAAAAAATATATCAGTAAATGAAAATTCCTTTTTCTTTTTATTTTTACGGTGTTTAGAGAGTTTCTTCTTCTTCATTTTTCCTCCATTATATGGCTCGAGCGTGTGCTAAAAGCAAACAAATATTTATTTCCTGAACATTTATTGAGACCAGTAGGGGATATGTATTGCAAAGCAATTCTTGCTCTTGTTTACTTTGTAACTGCAGTCGCCTCTCTGCAAAAGGAGGAGGCGCTTTAGGATCTGAAAGTGAGTCATGCATTTGTTGTGAGAAGTAGAGAAGTAGAGGAGAGAGAAGGGAGAGGGTGCAAGGAACACAAACTGTTGCTAACTCACACTCACAACGCACATCGATCCCTGTGTATATGATGTAACTTAAATGCTAAACAGAAATACGACGATATACCTGACTTGAATCCGATGTGTTATGTGCCTTTATTCTCCCGGGAGGTGCACAAAGTCCTCACCAGGCCTACAACCATCACGATATTATGTAAAATCTACACGTCCCATTTTTAGTGCAGTTGGGGGCTGTGTCCTTTTGAGTACTTGCATCCTTGTTTCATTTTATTTTTGTACGATGCATGGTGATTTGAATTTGTAATTTTGTTTGACCCGGCTTTACTCCCTTAGACCATCCTGACGCACTCCTACTCCAGAGTACTGCTGCGAATTCTGGAGCAAAGCGGTCGAAGCTCGAAAACGGTTCAGTGTCCTTGTGACAGAGTCCCAGCCAGACGGCTCAGGGTAAGATCATTGTTGAGATTCTGAAAATCTGAATTGGAAAAAAGAGAGTCCAAGGTCAAGGTAGGGTTAAAGGAACAAAGATGTATGGTGGCAAAGTAATTGGAAATGTATATCACCTCACCTCGAAGTGAATCACCAAATGTAGCAAATCAACAGTTTCATCAGTTAGAAAATGTAGAATACGTACTTATCAATAATGATAGATTGTTTATTAAAGGCGATTCATCAAAATGTTAGCGATGCTGACATCATCACATGTGTTCATCTGGTTACACTACATTCTCAATTACCAGTCGAAGCCATTCGTTTTTCTTGCAGGCCGATTTATTCCAAGCTACGAGGTTGTTCCTTCTCTTTAGTGTTTTCTAATCAATGCTTTGAGAAATTTATTATTGTTTATTTAATGTGTGGGTTTTTTGGTAATTTGTCATCTTCGCTTCCTTCCTTTCCTTCTCGCACCTTTCCTTTCACTGCAGACACGTCATGGCAGAGAAACTGTTGTGAACTCAATGTGCCGGTGACCGTCATATTGGATGCTGCTGTTGGGTAAGAGTTAGTCGTACGGTCCACATTTATGAGGGAAAAGGTGGTGGGGTGGGTGTACTGGTTTCTGAAAATGTATGACCAGGCCACGGGTGTTTTTATTTATTTATTATTATTTATGTACGAGTCAAATACGGGCGCACAAAACTGAACACACCACATCTGATTCCAATACACACCAAGTAATGAATTGCATCTGATGAATATGTAATATGTCCAATAATTGACACATTCCCTGGGGAGATTAGCGGTAAGCGGAGCAATTTGTCAATGAAATACACAGATGACGTTACACACACACACACACACACACACACACACACACACACACACACACAACACACACACACACACACACACACACACACTACCTCAACAGACGCCATTTTCAAAACAACCCACAACTCCAATACAAACAAAAATCAGGCAAATTGCTCATCCCTGATTATCCCCACTCTTTTTGAAATAAATGGGAGATATTGTAATTCGCTCAGTCTGTCCGTCATCCGTCCGTCATGCCATCTCTTTTCTAAACAGTTGTGCACAAATTCGGGCAGATTATGCGGTTTCACCGTGTGACACATAATCTGCGGCGATGCTCACCATCACAGCCAGGAGGTGTGATTGATGTTTAAATGTTGAATGTGTCATCATTGGTTAGATATTTATCGGAATGCTGTCCTGATGAGGCAAATAAGCCCGAAATTCGGATAGGTGTCTCCGTTGGATGTTAACTGATGTTGACGATGTAATCTTTGTTCTGTTTGATAGAGTCGCCGGGCCAAGGCCTCTGAATTAGTGTAGGACTATGTCAATGGAGATTGGGAGTGCTCGTCACACTCCACATATGTTGATATTATATATATATATATATATATATATATTATATATATATATTATACATATTACAGCCTGGTGTTGGCGCAGTGTTTGGGCAGCGGCTTGGGACCCAAAAGGTCCTGAGTTCAAGCCCCGTTGGGCCACTGAATTAATATATATTATATATATATATATATATATATATATATATGTGTGTTATATATATATTATATATATATTGATGCTGCATGTGTGTGTGTATATGTACACATATATATGTATGTGTGTGTATATATGTATATACCCAAGTCGTATAACCCAGGGGTTGACTCAGCCTGTTCATCCTTCCGAAGTCGGCGAAATGAGTACCAGAGTACTGGGCGGTGTATACCCCGCGTTAAAATAGGTGTACCAGATCCCTGTGTCGTAAGAGGCGACCAGGGTGCGTCAGGAAGGGCATCCGGTGTAAAACATGTGCCAAATCACTATGCGGATCATATGGATGATCCGCTGTGGCGACCCCTAACAGGAGCGCCGAAGAAAAGAAGAAGAGATTATATATATATATATATATATATACATAAATAATTATCAACATATGTGGAGTGTGACGAGCACTTAACGAGGATTGTGACGGTTATATCCTCGGATTAGATTCCAATTGCTCTTACCCAGAAACCTGAAGCCTAAGGACTGAAACAACAGATGTATAACTTCACAAGCAGTCTTCAACATTTCGATATTGATGACCCTTTTAACATTCCAATTGATCGTTTTACACTGAAGGGAAAACTTATCAGAAGCAGGGCAACTGTGAATATGAGTGTTCAGAAAATGTCTGGCTTCGTGTCGGACCAACATGGCGGCTACATGATGTCGTTTCATGAATGGAATGTTACACACAAAACGGATGTACAAACCAGCATATTATATTGTTATGATTCCGGTGGTGGCGGGATTCGCACCGACTCTTTGACCCCAGTGTTAAGGATTCGGACGAGTTGATGTCAATCACACCCTACTCTTGACAGCAAATGTTGAAGATTCGGCGTCACTTAACAGCACGCCATCTCCAGGGTATAACGGCCGGCTGGTTCGGCACAGGCCTCGGGTTACACGCCACGAATCGCGATACCAACGTACACCTGGACCTTACCAGTTGGCGGAATAGACCCCGATTACGACTTGTTTTGTCAGAGACCGAGCGAATTCTGCCAGTCTGTAACCATTTTGGTTTTAAATACAAATCGAGCGAATTGTTCCTCAGCACGGCACGAACAAACCCAAAGCAGCAACTTCATACAATCAGCCAGATTTAATTGGGGACACATCGGGGAACACAACACAAGCAAGCATGCACGACAATTATAATCAGTCTATAACCCGTTTTAACTAGGGAGCTTATGGATTTACGGGTTTCGAAGGGGACCCTAGCGAGATAAACCTTAGACAACATGCAGACAAGACACAGACAGCATGCAGACAACACACAGAGTACTTGGTGATGCTTCATGGACGAGAGGAAAAGTGTCAAAGGCTCGAATGCGGCTCGTGACAAGCCGATGTCAACGGA
>CM068967.1:83779739-83792421 GCA_035128595.1 Eptatretus atami
CATCAAAGATTGGGGGTCCCGAAGGCTTTGCCACAATCCCGTCATCCGGTGAGCTGCCCTGCGAAGGGAAACTGCACAGGAGGTACTCCCACGGAATGCGTTTTCAGATTTTTTTTTGCTTCTAGAATGTTTTGCAGAATGAAGGGTTTTACGGTGGCCGGAGTGCAAATCCTGCCACCAACCTCCTAATAAGAAGTAAACCCAACTGCATGAGGACGTCCGCAGACACAGTTGGGCACTAGATATGGATGGCCATTGGCTCACACGGAGCTCCTCCGCCCTTTGACAGGTTTTGTGTTTTTGTTTTTTTGTTGTGTCTATGTTTTTTGTGTTGTGTGTTTTGTTATTTGTTTTTGTTTTTGTTTTTTTTTGTTTTGTTTGTTGTTTCTTCATCTTGCTGGGTGTCCATATCCAAACACCCTCCTCACCAAGAAACTTGGTGGGGGAGACGGTTTAGTCACCGACATCCCGACTATGGAACAGGTTAGTACAGGTTTACATGGTACCTGTAGCAAGTCACAGATTGAGTCTGACCTGACCTGACAATATTTTCAGAATGTGGAATGGAGTCCTCTCAAGGGGCTGTCACACCTTGACGATTTAGCGAACGTATGCCGTTTTTCAAAAATTTGCCGATACGCTGGCACACGTCGAATACGTTATTGGTAAGTTTTGTATACGTTAGGAAACCCTGAAAAACACTTGCCATAAGTCCTGTACGCTGGCTTTAATCGTTGACTTTTGTGCTTTTCTCTCTTTTCGAATGCTTAAAATTTTACGACGTACTCGGCGTTTGGCTCACACGTTCCGCTACGCCGGCCATAAGGTTTAGGCACGTTATGCGATCGTTGACACACGTTAATTGTATGTTACTCATAATCGAACACGTAGAGGTAACATTCGCGTACCGAAACTTATTTCTAACCTATGGATAACGTTTTGTAAGCACGCTACACGAACGTTTTTCACACTTCGCAACACGCTACTTGAAAGTTCCTCATACGTCAAACACATCAATATGTTTAGGGTACCCGTGACTTATTTATAACCTATGAAAATGCTTGGGAATTATTACGCTATGCATACGCTGACTATCGTTGGGCATAGTTGTGACGCCAAAACACGATAAACAATCGTTGTTATAACTTATGTATAAGTTCTCGAAGCGTTCTGTGTTCATTACTAGTACATTATCATTTGTCAAAGTCGTTTTTAATACTTTAAAAAGTAAAACAAAGAAATATTTCATCGTGGAATGAGGAAAAAAAAATTAGCCGAAAAGAACATCGAACAATGGTGCAAAGTAGTCTCCTATTCGTGGACGATAAGAGGATCCATCATCACCCACACCCTCCCCATCACGCTCACCTACTACTACTGACTGGACTACTACTACTACCAATACTACTACTACTACTACTGACATAGACATACTACTACTACTATACGACATAGACATACTACTACTACTACTACTACTGACATAGACATACTTACTACTACTACTACACTACTACTAACTACTACTACTACTACTGACATAGACATACCACTACTACTACTGATGTAGACATTCTACTACTACCAATGCTCACTAACAACTACTACTACTATTACTACTGTCACGCACACCAACTACTGCTAATAGTATTACTACTACTGATACTACTGGCATTTACATCTACTCAACATGGAGTCTGGAACAATTGGGTTCCTCTTGTGAAGCCCATTTGTATGTACCAATTCCCCTAAACGCTGCCAATACGTCAGTACACGGTAGATGTAAGTTAGAAACACTTTCAGCAAGTTCTGTGGTTGTCCGGAAGACGTCAATTTAATCTCTCTACATACGACAATGTGCTTATACATACGTTACAAATAGGTTCATAGCATGTTTCAATGTTAGATGCACGTTTTACTTAGGTTCAAAACATGCTACACATAGGTTAAACGCACGTTACTCTTACGTTCATAGACACGGTACCATTGTTCAAGCCAGTTATACATAATTTCAATGCACGTTACTCTATACTTTCCAAGCACGTTAAACATAGGCTAAGCTGACGTTACTCATTTGTTCAAAGCACGTTACTCAACGGTTATAAAATGGGTTTCAAGTATGGTTGCCATTAACTTACGTGCTTTCGACTTATGACTAACCTACAAGTAACTGTGTTCGCCTGTTTAAACGATCGCGGAACGTGCAAGAACAGATGCCAACGCATGCGAAACGTGTGAGCCTTACGTCGAGTACGTCTTAAAATTTTCAGCATGCTTGAAATTCACGACGTATCGAACGGACTAGGTAATATGCCAGCGTATTCAATGATTCGAGCATAATCTTAACGTATACTCAACTTTCCTATAGCGTATTTGACGTGTGCCTAGCGTTGAAACCCATTTTTCATAGAATGGCATACGCTGGCAAAATCGTCAAGTGTGACTGCAATGTTGACAATTCAAAATCTCGGGCAGTTTTGATTTCAATCGGCGTCGCAAGTTCTCAACAGGCTACGCCACGAGTTCGCCGGCGATAGGTATAGCGCGCAAAGGTAAGTTGAACTATCACTTGTCTTAGGTTTTGAACGCCGATCACAAGGTAAGCATTCGTTGGTAAAAGTTATGTATAACACAACGAAACTTCTGTGCCCGTTACTAATATGTTATGCAAACGACCAACACGTTTTGAATACGCCAAAAAAAAAAAAAAACATCAAAATTTCAGCGTACGTCAACGTTTTAGATCAATTTTTATACGTTGCCATTGCTGGCTTAAACGTCAAGGTGTGACAGGGCCCTCAGGGTGGGCTCGAAGCATCCACCTTTATTTCGGTAAGGAGCCACGATTCATGGACCAAGCTGTGAAGTTTTCTGTTCTCAAAGTTTTTGTTGCCGAGGGCTCTCTTCAGGATCGCCGCTGAGCCCCGGACAACTTCCAAATGTATTTGGTTTGAATAATATTTCCAGGGATGGTTTTTTAGCTCGCCTGTAAAGTTATGTTACGGCTCTGGAAATTCGCAAACACCATAGAGGTCCCGAGGTGAGATATATTTCTTAAGTACATGTGTAGTTAGCCCAAACCATTGTAGAGGGAATTAATGTGATTCATTCGGGCTGCGATCCTTTGAGTTAGGCGTTTTTCTGTTTCTACCTTTGTTTTGAGCCACCCACGCCAACAACAACAACAACGCCAGCAGCAAAAACCTACCTTCACCACTCGCTACCGCAAACCTCACATCACCGCCATACCAAAACAGCACCATGGCCATCGGACACCGCCGAAAAACCCTCCACCACCTTCTCCTACGGCCATTTCCCGCACCACCTGTGGGCGCCGAGCGTCGAGCTGTCTTCAGCGAGACACGCGAGACGCGAGTGCAGATGGCGGGGTTTTCTGAGGAGAATTCGGATCAGGAATGATGCACGCTCCACATCTGATACCACCCAATCAGGAAGCGCGGGGCGGCTAGGCCCCGCCTCCAGACGCGCCTGACGAAAATCGGCATATGCAAATTTGAGGATCAGGAATGATACACGCCCCTTTTTCTCCGTCCAATCGGCGAGCGTGGCTCCGCCCTGAGGTCGTTTGGATCGATAATTTGCATATGGTGGTTCCCGAAGCCGATAAAAGCGAGAGCTCAGTGAGGAGCTCGAAGGTATCGAGGAAGTGTCGGTGGAGGAGTGTCGGTGGAGCAGCCAGTTGAGCAGTATCGTTGAGCAGTATCGTGGGGCGAAGCCATAGAGCAGTATCGTGGGGCGAAGTCAGTATCGAGCAGTGTCGGTGGGGGAGATTCCGGAGACGGAGCTCGAGCAGTATCGTGGGGCGAGGTCAGTTGGGCTGGAGACGGAGCTCGAGGAGATCGGTGAGGCGAGATCGGTGGGGCAGACGGCTGCGGAGGCCAAACGGCTGAGGTGGACTGGAGGCTCGCGTCGCGGATTCGAGCGAGCCAGCCATACTCCCTCCCCAGAGCATCAACAATTCCCCCCTTTTTCCCCGCGCTGAGAGAGTGCGACAAGGGGCCCGTTCCCACCCACACCAGCAGGTGCCCACGGAACCCGTGCAGCGACATTCTGCGGCTGCCACGAGGGCGCGTAGGACCCTTCGGTCTCGTGGGCCTGGCCGCTCATCCAGGTTCCACGCGCATTAGGCCCACGGGCCCAGTCTGACTCCCTTGGCCTGTGAGGGGGTCTTTTCTTTGCTTCGGTGTGAATGCGTGTTGTGGGCGCCGTGTCTGTTAAGGTAGTAACTGTAAGTGGTCCGTGTGTCGTGTAGTCGGTTAACTTCTCTATATGTGCATTTCTTTTGTTCAATGTGATATATGTGCGATCGCTTATTGTGATGTAAAACATGCTGTTTGCTTTACGTGTGCTATAGGTGTGCTCCGTGTGCCGGAAATAAATGTTGCATGTGTGTGAACTGTTTTCCCGTTTCGCTTCGTCTTTCTTAATTGAACCTCCATCCTGCTTCACGTAAGGGTTCGTAGTGGGTGCAAAACGCCCGGTAAATAATCTGAACCGTCGAGGTCGACGATAACACCGCTCGGTTATCCCGATAGTACGGAACGGCCCGCCCCAGCGGCCGTCGTCCGGAGTCGACCTGCGGCGAGGTACGATCGCCCGGTTTACCATCCGCGTGGGTACTTAGGTAGGTCGAATTGGCGAACAACCCTATCCTACGCGGGTGGCCGATTGCACGATTGTGGTGAGGTCGAAAGGCCCCACCGTGACTGGATCCCGGCGTTAGCCGGGAGGGTCACGACTGAATTGTCCGTCCGGTGGGCGAGGCGGTCGCGGTTCGAGTCGCGTGGCCGATCGCACGCCGACGGGCGCGAATTCGCAACACTGGTGTACAGGAGTGTGATTCAAATCCCTCCGTCTCCAAGCTAAATTCATAGGGAATCGGTTCAGGAGGAGCGACCCCCGATTCCCTCCAAATTACGAGCGATTAAATTAACCCCTTACGTGGAATAAGATGGCGTCTCAAGGCGAGCGGGAGCCGGTAATAAAATGGATGTAGAGTGTTTAGAATCCATGGCCCAGGATGTAGACCCCGAGCAGGAAATGGTTGTGCAGGAACACACGAACTCCCCCAACTGAACCCAGGGCCGAAAATGGTGCGGCGCGCGGCCGCGGTGTATAAACACCTCCCTCCCCCTCTCCACCAAAACCCCCGAGCCTTGTCGAACCGAGTACACTCGACAGGATTCTGCAGGCAATACAGAGATGCAAAGAAACGCAAATGAAAATGAACGGCAAAATGGATGGAAATGAACGAAAAAATGGATGGAAACGCACTCAAAATGGAAGGAATGAATAACGAATTGAATGAAAAATGGATGGAATGAATAACGAATTGAACGAAAAATGGATGGAAACGCACTCAAAATGGAAACAAACAAAAACGAAAATGAAGGAGAAATAAAAGAAATGCGGGGTGAAACGCAGCAAATGGGCCCGGAGCCTGCAGGCGGGCATGAAGGCAACAACAGCAAAGTGCGTAATGGCGACGCCACGTGTGGGAGCGAACGAGCTGGAAAACGGGGGCAACGGTTGTCAGGCCGCGGTGAAGCGGGTGAGAAAAAATAATTCGGAGACGTGTTGGCGAGAAGTGTGGAGGTGACGGAAAAAGTGACTGTAACCGAGAGGGAAAAATTAATTGGGGTGACGGAGTCGTGCACGAAGGAAATAAAAATAGTGGAGTGTGAGAAAAGACTTCAGACATGACGAAGAGAGTTGATAAGCGGGGACGGAGGTAAAAACGGAGACAGAGGAACTGGGAAGACTGATAGACAAACACAAGGGCAAGATGGAAGAACAGTTAGAAGCCAAAGCAAGGTCGGAGGTGCGGAGATGAGAAAGAATTAGAAGAAAAACTGAGTTACAGAAACACCAGAACGAAGAGACGGAATTACAAAACGAGTTGAGGATGGTGAGAGAGGAAAGAACGAGAACGGAGAATGAAACGTTAAGGAACCACGCTGTACAGATCCAACAGCTGGAAGCGAAGGCCAGATTAAAGAATGAGATGCAGGAAAGAGTAATGATGGAAGAACGAATGAGACAGAGAAGGAAATCGATCAATGGAAGGAAACCACGAGATTGCAGAATGAGGAACAAAAGAAAGAGTACTGGAAGAACAAGAATGAGACAGGAGAAAGAAATCTGTCAGTTGAAAGAAATAACGAGATTGCAGAACGAGGAACAAGAAAGACAGTGGAATAGAAAACTGAAAGAGTATGAATTTGAAACTGAACGACAAAGGAAAAAAATAGGTTGGAATACGAGGAGAAGTTGAAGGAGCAAGGAATGAAGCAGGAAGAGAAATCAGGAGATTGAAGGACACAACGAGATTGGAGAGGGAAGAACGAGAGGAACAATGGATAGAAAACAAAAAGAACATGAAGCCGAGGTTGACCAATTGAAAGAAAAAGGCAAGGCTGGAGGTGCGAAGAGGTAGACAAAGAACAGCGAATGAAACACAAAAGGGAAATTAACCACATGAAGAAAACCATGAAACTGCAGAAGGAAGGACACGAGAAGAAACAAGGAAGAGTAATGAGACAGCAGCAAATGAAAACACAAGAAAGAGATTAACCAAATGAAGCAAACCATGAAACTGAGAAAGGAAGGACAGGAGAGGAAGCAAGAAGGGTAATGAGAGAGCAGCGAATGAAACACAGAAGGAAATGAGCCAATTGAAAGAAACGATGAGATTGGAAAATGAGAAGCAGGAGGAAGAGTGGGAGAGAAAACAAAAACTATACGAGTTTGAAATTAATGAACTGAAGGAGAGAATGAAATTGAAGTCCAGAGAGATGGAGGAACTCCAGCAAGAAACAGAAACTAATAAATGTATAAGACACGAGGTGAAAGGAATTGGGAGGGAGAGAAAAGAACAATTAAGACGGAAAGCAAGGATGAGGTACGCGGAGATCCTGAAAGAGCAAGGAAAACAGAGGGAAGGACGGGAGCGACTTAAGGAGAAAGCAAGGTTGACCTACGTAAAGATAAGGAAAGACGCCAGAAAGAAGCAGAGTCTAATAGACACGAGGAGACAACAGAAACTAATAAATGGACAGAGACGCGGGAGGTAGAGAAAATAGAGGAGAGACTGCACGATAAAGACGGGTTAAAGGAACAGAACACACACACACAGAGTAGTGGGAGATAATGGGGGTGAGCTCGCGGAGCGTGTGGAGACCCGAGTGTGAGCAGCTGGATGGCTGCCTCCAGGATCGAGGGGAGGAAGTATGCCCCCTTGAGGCGAATCACGACCAGGTGGTGGTTCTGTCGTGCCAAGCGGAGTTGAAGGACGAGTGCTGTGGATAGGTGCACGTGTAGCTTGGGGGTATAGAGGCCCCGGGAACCCTTGTGGGGACACGAATCCCCAGTGTGGTTGTGCAGGGGTGTGTGTTTGCGAGTGTCGGAGATGCGTGCTTTCCAGCACGCATGGTGTGAGTGAGACCCCCTGTGCAAGTGGAAGGTTGGTGTGAGTGAGAGGGTCCGTGGGAGACCGTGTGTGTAAGGTCTCTGTTATGAGAGGGAGATGTCGGTCGGCATGCGTGAGCATGCAGCCGCGTCTCCCGGTGTGAATGTGAGTGTGATGGAGTGGAGTCTGTGCGTCGTAACACGCAGTGTGCTGTGGGTGGAACGGAGACAACGGCGACAGAGGACAGGCCGGGTAGCGCTGTAGCTGTATTGGGGACCGTGCCGGGTTCACCCAGCAGCGAGCGCGCGGTCCGTGCCGTGCAGCGCACGAGACCCCACGTGCTCGCTTGCGGAGTGAAGCCCGGTCCGGAAACGCCAGCGGTGGATTTGCCGATCCCGCGGACGACAAAGTTTAGCAGGATAACTGATTTGGACCGGATGGGTTCTCCACGCGAGCTTTGTTGTAAGCTCCAACGGGCAGAGCACATGTGTTCGTGTGGGAGCCCCTCGGAGTGCGGGGTTTGTTTTGGGGGTGCGCAGGGTGACGTCATGGCTGCACGTAGGTTGGAATCCGCAGGAGGTGAATCCCTGCCGGATGGTACCGTCCAAGAGGGGACGAGGTACACGTGCACTGCATGACGTCACGGAAAGGTGCAAGAGCGCAGGCTGTGAGTTGCGCGCTGGTGCTGCGCGTATTTGGCAATACAAAATTAACGAAAGCAAGCCTCGCTTTCGGTGGACAGGATTCCCAGGTAAGGGGTGAAAGACCCCCTTCCTGGGCACAGGATGGCTAGTCAGGGGAAGGGTTAGTGTTAGTTAGACCGGCTCCATGGGGCAGGGGTAAGTCCTCATGGGGCCCGTGGAATGGATTAGTTAGAGGGATTGTAGTGAGCTTTAGGATGGGAAATAATTTTTGAGGATTTGGAGACAGTGACAGACTTTGAGTGTGTAGAGGGGACGTAGCTTAGCTACGTAGTGTTAAAAGGAACGTGCTGTAGTTTAAGGGATGACGTGGAGCACGAGTTAGTTAGGGGAGGTAGTTAGAAGGATGCAGGATTCAGCGATGTGTGTGTTGGAAAGTTGTGTGGAAACATGTTGAGTGAGTGAGGCCAGCGGGTCTGTGTGAGTGGAGCGAATGTGGAATGCATGGTGCGATGAGTGATTGGGGGGAGGAGTGACTCCCGCCCAAGGACCCGGGGTCAGTGTAAAGTGATGTTAGTGGTTAGTTAAATTGACAAAATGGAGTCGTTTTGTGTTGGTGGAGAGTTAGGCTCGAAACCTGTTGGAGGGGTGCAGGAGCCCTGTTGACGGGCTGGGAGCGTGGCTGCGAAAGGTGAGTATCGCTGAGTGGGTACCCCGGCACCGGGCTAGTCGGCCGTGGTAGGCCAAGGGCCATGGGGGCCGGGTTAGCGTAGTGGGCACGGGGTGCGCCGCTTGGTGGCGGGGGCCCGGAGCGCCGTTGGCCGCGTGGGCAGTGTCGTGGGCACGGGTGACCCTCGGAAGGGCCCGGGGCGCCAGCCTGCCACGTGTGCGTTTCAGGGGAGTTGCCATGGGGGCACTCCCCGGTGTTTAGGGAGCTGGTAGGCTCGGAGGCAGTGTAGTGCCCGGGTGCCATTGTAGGGGATTCGGCAGAGGGTCGTGCCTGCCAAAGGGAGCCACGCGTCCCAGCCACGAAACCGTGCAAGGCACGAGGGAAAATTCGAGGGCGAGGCCGAAATTGTGAGGACACAACACAGGCGACGGGAATCTGGGTTGTTAGAACCAATAGTGTAAGCGAGAGGCGCTTTTGAAGCCCCGGGGTAGTTTAATACTTAAATGGTAGGGTAGATTAGGAAGTGTACCCCTCCGCACCATCCATCCTTCGCTCTCGTTGTGGGCCGCTGGACCCACTTTGGGTTAGATCGCTGAGATCTGGGGAGGCCATCTTGAGGCTTGGTTGGGCTCGGCATAGGACGCACTCTCCCTCATTCCCCTCCGGGAAGGGAACGTAGGGGTTGGGAGTAGGCTAGGGGACGATAGGTTAGCCGAACAAGGACGATAAAGGGGGTTAGGGACGATTTATAGTGGGAAGAGGGTGAAAATAAAACAAAACAAAAAAAAAAAAAAAATAAAATAAGTTGGGGGTAAATTGGTTTTTACAAATTAAGGGAGTGGGTAGTACAGTGACAGGCAAAGGCGATAGGTGGGAGGAGACAGGTAGGGTAGGTCGAGTCCACCTTCTGTGTGGCCAACACCACCGCACTCCCTCCACCAACCTCCACTGCAAGGCAAAGGCTGGCCAACTTCATCGTCTGCGGCTGTGTGCTGCGGGGCCTGTGCCGGCCAATTCATCGGCTGGTTGTTTTCTGCAAGGCCTGTGCCGGCCGGATCGTCTGCTGTGTTTTGCTGCAAGGCCTGTGCCGGCCGGATCGTCCGACGGCTGTTTTTACTGCAAGGCCTGTGCCGGCCAGTTCGTCTGCCGGCTGTGTTTGCCTGCAACGGCCTTTTCTGCAGGCTATGTTGCCTTTACCTTTGCCATGTCATGCCCACTGCCCCTGTTCACCAGCCCCGTTCAATTTTGCTTTGCCCCCCTTGTTCAATTCCATGTGCGCCAGGATCCGCAAGCAACAGTTTGCAAGCTGCAGGAACTGTCCTGTTGGCAGCTGCAACACGGGCCTGCAGTGGGGCCGTGCACCGGTTCTCTTGTGACTCTTCTCCTTTTTCCTGCAGAGTCCATTGATCCTGGGCCATGGTTTAGTGTAAAATTTGTAAGTTAAGTGTTAAGTTGTATTGTAAAAATGAGTGCGCCCCCGGCATGTATGTGTTAGCGCCGGCAATTTTATTTAAGTCGTCCGTGTGAGTGAGTTTGTTTAGTTAGTTACTCAGCCCTCAGGTTATTTATTTTGGGGACACGAATACCATGAATGTCGCACTCAGGGATCCGTAGGTAAAACGTACTAGGGGAGAACTACACATGATGGCACACGATAATTTGACGACTCGGGACGAGTCTTTTAAAAAGGGGGGGGTAGTGTTACGGCTCTGGAAATTCGCAAACACCATAGAGGTCCCGTAGGTGAGATTAATTCTTAAGTACATGTGTAGTTAGCCCAAACCCATTGTATAGAGGGAATTAATGTGATTCATTCGGGCTGCGATCCTTTGAGTTAGGCGTTTTTCTGTTCTACCTTTGTTTTGAGCCACCCACGCCAACAACACAACAACGCCAGCAGCAAAAACCTACCTTCACCACTCGCTACCGCAAACCTCACATCACCGCCATACCAAACAGCACCATGGCCATCGGACACCGCCGAAAACCCTCCACCACTTCTCCTACGGCCATTCCCGCACCACCTGTGGGCGCCGAGCGTCGAGCTGTCTTCAGCGAGACACGCGAGACGCGCGAGTGCAGATGGCGGGGTTTTCTGAGGGAGAATTCGGATCAGGAATGATGCACGCCCACATCTGATCCACCCAATCAGGAAGCGCGGGGCGGCTAGGCCCCGCCTCCAGACGCGCCTGACGAAAATCGGCATATGCAAATTTGAGGATCAGGAATGATACACGCCCCTTTTTCTCCGTCCAATCGGCGAGCGTGGCTCCGCCCCTGAGGTCGTTTGGATCCGATAATTTGCATTATGGTGGGTTCCCGAAGCCGATAAAAAGGCGAGCTCAGTGAGGAGCTCGAAGAGTATCGAGGAGTGTCGGTGGAGGAGTGTCGGTGGAGCAGCCAGTTGAGCAGTATCGTTGAGCAGTATCGTGGGGCGAAGCCAGTAGAGCAGTATCGTGGGGCGAAGTCAGTATCGAGCAGTGTCGGTGGGGAGAATTCCGGAGACGGAGCTCGAGCAGTATCGTGGGGCGAGGTCAGTTGGGCTGGAGACGGAGCTCGAGGAGATCGGTGAGGCGAGATCGGTGGGGCAGACGGCTGCGGAGGCAAACGGCTGAGGTGGACCTGGAGGCTCGGTCGCGGGATTCGAGCGAGCCAGCCATACTCCCTCCCAGAGCATCAACAATTCCCCCTTTTCCCCCGCGCTGAGAGAGTGCGACAAGGGGCCCCGTTCCCACCCACACCAGCAGGTGCCCACGGAACCGCCGTGCAGCGACATTCTGCGGCTCGCCACGAGGGCGCGGGTAGGACCCTTCGGTCTCGTGGGCCTGGCCGCTCATCCAGGTTCACGCGCATTAGGCCCACGGGCCCAGTCTGACTCCCTTGCCTTGTGAGGGGGTCTTTCTTTGCTTCGGTGTGAATGCGTGTTGTGGCGCCGTGTTTGTAAGGTAGTAACTGTATAAGTGGTCCGTGTGTCGTGTAGTCGGTTTAACTTCCTTTATATGTGCATTTCTTTTGTTCAATGTGATATATGTGCGATCGCTTATTGTGATGTAAATACATGCTGTTTGCTTACGTGTGCTATAGGTTGTGCTCCGTGTGCCGGAAATAAATGTGCATTGTGTGAACTGTTTTCCCGTTTCGCTTCGTCTTTTCTTAATTGAACCTCCATCCTGCTTCACGTAAAGGGTTCGTAGTGGTGCAAAACGCCCGTAAATAATCTGAACCTCGAGGTCGACGATAACACCGCTCGGTTATCCCGATAGTACGGACGGCCCGCCCCAGCGGCCGTGTCCGGAGTCGACCTGCGGCGAGGTACGATCGCCCGGTTTACCATCCGCGTGGGTACTTAGTAGGTCGAATTTGGCGAACAACCCTATCCTACGCGGGTGGCCGATTGGCACGATTGTGGTGAGGTCGAAAGGCCCACCGTGACTGGATCCCGGCGTTAGCCGGGAGGGTCACGACTGAATTGTCCGTCCGGTGGGCGAGGCGGTCGCGGTTCGAGTCGCGTGGCCGATCGCACGCCGACGGGCGCGAATTCGCAGACAGTATGTTCCGGGGAGCTTCTGGGATGGCGCGTCGTCCGTCTGTCCAACCGTCCGTCCACAATCCTTGCAACAACTTCTCAGAAACTACACATATGATTTCAATGAAATATGACCACAACCTTCATCACCCGTGATGGAATTAAAAACAAAAAACGGGGTCTGAAGGGGTCTACAGAGTGAGTTGATGGGGGGATGGGGGGAAGGTGAGTGGGTTTCCTCCCCAAAGAGGTATTTGCTTTCATCTCAGAAACAATACACACAATTCCGATGAAACTTCACCACAACCTTCATCACCCATGACGTACAAAAGTTTGTTCATGATATTAAAAAAAAATCTGCCTTTAAGGGGGGTTGCCCCCCAAAATATGTATTTGCTTTCTTCTCCAAAACTACA
>CM068967.1:83800276-83810407 GCA_035128595.1 Eptatretus atami
AGATAGCTCCAGCGAACTATACCGCTGAGGTTGTTTTCATGATCAAATTCTCCGGAAGAGTACTTGAGTGAATCGGGAATTTATTTTTTAATAATTTTTTCTTTGCCCGATTTAAACGAAACTTGATACTGCACACCGCAGGAGAATGGTGAGAGGTGGCCCTAAAATGTTTGCGCTATCGTGTACCGTTTTGGCTGTCTTTCGGGAACATCCATATATATATATATATATATACAGTCAGGATTATACCAGTATTGTAATAGTGGTGCTAGGATTCATTTAATACTATAATTCATTGAAATCATTCTTACCATTTTTTAGCAGCGTCTCGCGTAGCGAACGCTGCTCTAAGAACGCTCGGCGTTCTTGTGAAGACAAAACCTTTATTAGGACTCTGCTCTTTTATATACACGATCCGGATTTCAAATACTAAACACTTGTACACATCCTCGCATTGAGGGTGCCTTTTGAGAGCATCTATCATGAACTTTAAATATATTCGGACATTTGCTTTAAAGTTTCGAAAAGTTCACGTTACTTTTTAAAGATTATTCCATTTAATGTATGTAAATACGTAAATACACTATGACGGGTCTCGCTATTGGCTTAATCAAGGCACGTGACAAAATTCGGAAGTTGTTGTTGTTGTGTTTTTTGTTTGTTTTTTTTTCTTTCGCCGACAAAACCTTTAGGACGCTGCTCGGACACATTTGTCCTTGTTATATTTGATATGCTTGTATAATCAATAAAATATGTTTTGTGCGCACGTTTTGTTTTTCATTACTGTATACCTACTTTTGCAGCCCCCTGTATATATATATATATAAACATGTAAAAACCCACGGTCTTCCTAGCAAAGGCCACCCTGAGTGCTTGCATGCTGGCATATGCCACGACCTTTGCACCCTTCTGGTCGGCTTGCTTCGATTACGATTCATACATGCTGCTCAATGGGGAAGCAGTTTTAAATTCAAACTTGATACAGTAGGAGGGTTGGGGAAACGGGGAGGGGGATGGGTGGGAGAGCAAGAGTTTGGGGAGTTGTGATTCTGCCAGATGTGCTGCCTAGTTTAATGTCCATCCGAGAGACGACGCACACATTGAATTGCTGTGCTGTGAAACACCAGGATGACAGTTTATAGCTGGGTCGCGATTTGAACCCAGGCTAGACAGCTTGGAGCGAGCGTGTGCAACTCCCGGATGTCTTTTATTAAAAAATGTTTGTGTTAAAGCGAGATCAGTTGGTAATTGGCACAGCCCGGTGTCGATCTTGTATCGCAGTGTTGATCACCACAGGTTTTCTGAAGCACACCCGATTTGTACCAAATAACCAATTGGCAATTGCTCTGATAAGCACCACGATGGCAAACAAAAACGCAATGGCTTGTATGGTGCTGAGGGTGAAATAAAAAATCTACTGTCCCTACTTCCTGCTACATCTTGACGTCATACGTTCCACTGTTCCGGATCTAGCCGAGTGCAGCAAAGCTTTTTCAATTGTGTACGGTATTTACATTGTAAACACCTTTCTTCGATTTGGTGGTGGTGCCATTTTTATTTTATTTATTTTTCTCTCGGTTTACCGGTATATTCAAAATTCCAACATCGATTTTATTGCCAGACCCTTCTAGAATATCAAGAAGCAGAATACATGTGCTGTGGTTGCAAGATGGTAAGGATGGCAAGACCCGTCACCTGAGAGCAGATATTTGCTGGCCATGTTGGATTTATGCGAATTGTACATATTTCTGCAACAGATTTCTTCGGACTTTTAGTACGGTGTTTTTGGGACCCCATAGGAATGCATTGTTTAAAATGATAATAAAAATTGGTTGAAGTTGGATTTCCTAGATTACCCAAGGCCAACGTTATCAGTATGGAATTGTACAAATGATGTGTGCCGATTGTGCTGTCCGAGCTGATCAGGATGTAGAATATCTCGGTTTTGCGTCAAGGTTCATGTGTGTTCTTTTATACGAAGTGGTTTTTGTTTTGTGAACATTTGTGCAATCTTCGGTTTAAGGATGCTTTTCTGTTCTCATTGACATTCTGCATTTTAACAATGTGCCAAAATTATTTGTGTACAAATCTTGTGTGTGAATGTAGGTTTGGAATTGGTAAAAGCAGGTTGTCCTGTTTTCCAGCATTCCTGATATTTTGTTTGTGTGAACTGCTGTTTATGTAAATCTTTTGGCGTGTAGTTTGAGGCAATTGTTCCCTATAATGTCTTGTTTGCTGGTTTACCTTGGACATGATCACAAGGTTCCTTTGTCCGCAGTGTAACGACACCTGTAGCCCACCAATTTCACCCGATCTGTAACGCTGGCTGAAGCACACAAACCTGCTCGATGGCCGCCTGTTTATAACCTTCGCTTTTGGCCGGCTTTCTCCGCATTGCTTGATCTCCATTGTTGCTGATGTCGAGCGCTTTATTATCCGTACGTCCTCGTTCGTGGTGGAATGCAATGGCCGTGCTGGGTCACGGCGAGTCTGTGAATAATTGATTCGGTGCAGCATGGCCTCGCTGCGTGTTATTGTGAACTAAGGAAGGTGAGCCTCGTTATATGATCACTTGGTAATTTGACCACCAATGTTGCTCGGTTAGTGGCTCTGACAATGTTGGTTTATTTGTCAGTCATAGAAGCCATCGACTTATTACCTGTGCAAAGTGTTTAATCGCACCTATTGTTGAACCCTCTGCAAACTTCTTGTACACACTGCAATCTTAACAGTTCCATGCTTGGACTTTTTCTCATGTCCGTACAGCTCCAAAATATCGGCATCAATCCCGCCAACATCGGATTCAGCACCCTGACCATGGAGTCAGACAAGTTCATCTGTGTGCGTGAGAAGGTGGGCGAGCAGTCCCAGGTAGTCATAATCGATATGAACGACGCCTCCAATCCCATTCGTCGACCAATCTCTGCGGAGAGTGCCATCATGAACCCTGCCAGCAAGGTTATCGCACTCAAAGGTGAATCTCTATGACCTTGCTCCTTGAAATTTGTGTATGTTGAAGATGTTGGGTGGAAGAGCTGCTTTGTTTGCATATTGTAGATGAACTTGAACCGATTTGACCTTTGACTTTGTTCCATTGCCATTTCTAGCGGTTGCCTCTGAGCAAGCCACCTGCTGTTAGATGCTTGTTGTACGAACTCTTGAGTTTCCATCAGACCTGTAGGATGATGTGTTTTTTTTGTTTGTTTGTTTTTAAAGGCAGTAATCTGTGCAGGTGTTTAAGCTATCTCCAGCATTTTATCTGGTCACTGAATAATGGTGGCTCTGCCTCAGGAGTGATGTCAGTGGTTAATCTTTGAGCACAGGTTAAACAGTTGTCTGTTTTAGGTTTTAATGTCACCAAATGCTGACTGGTTTCTGTAACCAAGTTTGTTTGCTGATTATCCCTTTTGTCTTTTAAAAAAAAAATTTTTTTTCCCTTGCTCGCTTTTGTTTTAGAGGGTGAGTCCTTTTTTGTTTTTTAATTTTTCTTTTGTCCTTCACAGCTGTCCTGCAGACAGCCCTGCTTGTACAAGTTGGTTTTGATTGAATAATTTTGGTTTTAATGTAGTTTGCTCTAAAGTTTATTTTGGTGTTAAACTTTGCTTGCTGCAACACAAGGACCTCTTTTTGAAATTTGTGTAGTTAGTGTTTTTTTAGCTTTTGCAAAAAAAAAATTTGAATGCTGTTTGGCATTTCACACCATTGTACAAGGGGGGTGGGGCTGTATGGTCGTGATTGTGGTGGTGGTGGTGTGGACGGGTGGGTGGGGTCAGCTGGTTGGGGGTGGGGTGGGTGGCCGGAGTGAAAGTTTCCCTGTTGATTCATCCAACACGGCTTTTTCTCATCCTGTGAGCATGTGGTCTCTTGCAATTCTTCCTCTTGATATATCTGCGGCGATGCAGAGCACTTCATTTTCAATGTGCTTGTTCCACCTTGCTTCAATCGAGCATCTCGGATGGTTTCTTCTGCCTTCAATCAGTGTTCTGAGTTGATTTTTCAATTCTGATTACGTTTTGAGGGAATAGGGGTGCTGGGTACAATGCTGGAACCTACAGTGAATGTTGAACCCATTCTGATTCTCTCCCACACCCTAACCATTCTTATCCTGAACCTTTTTTTTTATTTCTATGAAGTGAGACAGGTCGTATTTTCACTTTACATCCTTCAATTAAAATCCCCCTCGCCCACGATTTAAGTGGCAAGTGTGACTTTCCTAATGGAGGCAGCAATGCCCCGTGCAGGAAACCTGCTTCCCTCAGGTGTTCATGGTTCCGTGGATGAGTCGTGGCTTCCTCTCCAGCAGTTCCGAGGAAAGTCGCCAAATTGTCTTCTACCGTTTAATTGGGCATTTTGATGGAAGGATCTAAGATGAAATCCTTGGTTAAGTGATCAAAGACACTCACTTCATTAAATTTGACCTTTGTTCAACTTGAATCTCCTTGTGAGGAAAGTAAAGATTATTTTCAATGGATCTGTAGTTCCCAGCATCAAAAGGGTGGTGGTAAATACAATGAAGAATTTGATTTTTATTTTGTTCCTCTCCCCCCCCCCCATTTTCCTTTGTCGTGATCAAACAGCTGGAAAGACTCTTCAAATATTTAACATTGAGATGAAGAGTAAGATGAAGGCACATAACATGACTGAAGACGTGCTGTTTTGGAAGTGGATATCATTAAACACAATTGCTCTGGTAACTGACAATGCCATTTACCACTGGAGCATGGAAGGTGACTCTCAACCACTGAAGATATTCGACCGGCACCCGAGCCTTGCCGGCTGCCAGATCATCAACTATCGCACTGACGCCAAGCAGAAATGGCTGCTGCTTGTTGGCATCTCGGCACAGGTTTGCTGCAGTGTTTGTAGTAATTGCTGCGTAAGAGGCTGTCCCACGGTGTAATCTGAATATTGGTGCATACCCGTCCGTGCTTTGCTTGACTAGCTCGTTGCAGGCTTGCAAATGGCAGACCCTTTGAAAAGAGCGCACTTTCCTTGTGCAGAATGAAGGGAAGGTTTGTTTGTGTGTTGAAATCTAATTCGTATCAGTTGCCTCACTAATGTTCCTCCAACCCCATGAACCACCTGCAGCAAAATCGGGTCGTGGGTGCAATGCAGCTATACTCTGTTGACCGCAAGGTTTCCCAGCCAATCGAGGGCCACGCAGCCTCGTTTGCAGAATTCAAAATGGATGGAAACACTGAGATCTCAACGTTGTTCACTTTTGCTGTGCGCAACCAGGCTGGTGGCAAGGTGGGACTTTTGACCAGTTGCTGTGTATGATGGTTTTGCTTTTGCTTGCGTGTATATAATATATATATATTTTTTTCTAGTTGCACATTATTGAAGTTGGCCAACCTCCAGCTGGAAACCAGGCTTTTCCCAAGAAGGCCATGGATGTTTTCTTCCCCCCAGAAGCACAGAACGATTTCCCTGTGGCCATGCAGGTAGGGTTGTGGTTCGGAGCATAGGGAGGGAGCTGTTGTGTGTATGGCATGCCCATTGCCATGGATTGTGATTGGGTGCCCCCCCCCCACCTGTGGCAATTAACTAAAATTCCTTCTAGATTTTTTTTTAAAAAGGGTAGTTTACTATTTACTTTTAAATTTGCCCCACTCCCTTGAAAACCCTGGTGATGTGCCTGAACATGTATATATGTATCTTGAATGAAGCAACGTGTGATATGTGGTTTAATTTGGGTGATCTGTTGGTTTTGTGCAGTTCAATATTATCCTAAAAAAAGTTTAAAAATAATATTAAATGCTTCATACTCCAAGAGTTGATTCATTTGGTCTTGCTTGTTGCTCATCTTCCCTGAAAATGTTCCCACAGGTGAGCAGCAGGCACAACATTATCTATTTAATCACGAAGTACGGCTACATCCACCTGTACGACCTGGAGTCGGGCGTGTGCATTTACATGAACCGCATTAGTGGCGAAACGATATTCGTCACGGCACCGCACGAGGCTACCAGTGGCATCATTGGGGTGAACCGGAAGGGCCAGGTGAAAATGGATGTTTGTTTATGGTGCACCATCTCCAAATATTTTGCAATCTCTCCACTGTACTAGGTGTGTGCCACTCTGCTTGTCTTTATTCCTCTGAAAGTTGATCATTTCAAGATGTTGATAAAAATGCTCTCGCTCTCGCTCTCGCTCTATATCTATACGGAGGTAGATTTAAAATCAGAATTTTAGGCTGTCCCTTTTCAGGTTCAAATTGTGGTCAAATTTTGACAGGTAAGTTTGATTCATTTTTTTCTGCCTTTCCTCCCTTTGTGTTATCTCGGATAAGACCTGCTTATGGATGTCATGGCAGTGCGTTGTTTTCGGAAATTGATCAATATAATTGTTCCCTACTCCTCCGACAAGGTCTGACGGGAGACATTAAAATGAGCTCTGTCCGACCAACCATTTATTGGTGTGATATTTCAGAAACTGTTTAACATTTAGCTTTCAGATTGCAGATATATATAGCTCAACCTGGTTAGATCATGGCTGTGATTGGCTGTATTATGTTGTCATGGCAACCATCATGGTAACTTGGCTTGTGTACGTGATATCTCAACTTGTAGTTCAAGATTTAGCTTTCATGTTGCACAGATCTATTTCTCACACCACCCGAAAGCTCCTTGCTAAATTTTCCCTTTCATTGTATTATCCTCCTCTTGCAGGTGCTGTCTGTCTGTGTGGAGGAGGAGAATCTCATCCCCTATGTGAACAACGTGCTGCAGAATCCAGACTTGGCTTTCCGCCTCGCCGTTCGCAACAACTTGTCTGGGGCTGACGAGCTCTTCGCTCGGAAGTTTAGCACCCTATTCACTCAAGGCAATTACGCCGAGGCTGCAAAGGTGGCCGCAAGTGCACCAAAGGTATACTGACGACTCTCAGTTTTCACAAGCAAGTGATTGTTTAACTGCTTCAGTGGCAAATGTTGCTTTGGATTTATTGAAATTTGATCTGTTGAGCTGATGTCTTCATATGTCATGCCTTTGATGCAAAATGTAGACGTCCGAGCGTTGCGCTGTTCTCCGACCAGGGAATCCTGCGCACCCCTGACACGATTCGCAAGTTCCAGACGGTGCCGGCCCAGCCTGGGCAAACGTCTCCTCTGTTGCAATATTTCGGAATCTTGCTTGACCAGGGACAACTGAACAAGTACGAATCTCTGGAGCTCTGCAGGCCTGTGTTGCAGCAAGGTCGCAAACAGCTGCTTGAGAAGTGGTTGAAGGAAGATAAGGTGAAACTTCTTCAGTGATTTGGGTGCTGATGTTTATCTTGTGTTTGGGAATTGAGAATTGGTTTGTTTGTTGTAAATTTCTAGCTGTGTTAGCATTTGGAAAGCAGGCTTTGAAGATGTGATTGACGCTATTCTTTCCCCGTTTCAGCTTGAATGCTCCGAGGAACTCGGTGATCTCGTTCGAACCGCTGACCCAACACTTGCTCTGAGTGTTTATCTGCGTGCTAATGTGCCAAGCAAGGTCATCCAGTGTTTTGCGGAAACTGGACAGTTCCAGAAGATTGTGCTCTATGCAAAAAAGGTCATTTGTGAAACATGTTGAGAATGCTTTTCTTTTACAAGCTATTAATCCATTTGGTAACTTTGTTCTCGTGTCACTAATAATTATTTGGTTAAATTGTGTATTCTCAATTTCACCTTTCATTTTGGACCTTCCCTCCCCTCTGCTGTGTTCTCGTCCTTTTTCTTTGCCGTGTGCAGGTTGGGTACAACCCGGACTGGGTTTTTCTCCTGCGGAATGTGATGCGCATCAATCCCGATCACGGCTCTCAATTTGCGCAGATGCTTGTGCAAGATGAGGAGCCTTTGGCAGACATCAATCAGGTTTGCTTTGCTTCTGGATTGTGGGCTCATTGAAGTTGTATTGTGATTTCACATTTTGTTTCCTCCTCGTGTAAACCCGTGTCTTGCTTCCTCCAGCAGCACAGGCTGCTTCCTTCAATTGTTAATTGTACTGGTTCAAAAAAACCCTTTTGATAAATTTGTGTGATAAGCAAGTTATTTTTTTGTTGTTGTTTGCTTTTCAGGCCTATACTTTGGATACTTTAGCATACCAGTTATTCTACAATGTCTGGTTGTGGGCTGTTGGTTTGACAGCCATGTTTTTAATATGCGATTATTTCTTTGACTTGCATCAAGTTGCTACTTGATTGCTTGAATTTTAACCTCAACTAATGCACAGGTTTCAGTTAAAGATTATTCCTTCCCAATAATGCACATGTCTCGTTTCCCATCACCTTGACACAAGTCGTCAGGAGAGGATCCCCAATGCTGAAGCAATGGGTTTGATGCCATTTTGGAGGCGATGGCTCTGGTCTATCGGAGGCTCGTGATCCTTATCAGGGTTCTGAGCATGAGAACCACGTGCTAGTTGTCAGAATTTTAACCTAATTTATCATCCCCGTTTGGGTTTTCATTAGATGTGGTCTGTCACCAGAGCTCCAGTGGTTGTCAGCTGATTATACAGCTGGCTACTTCCTGAGCTTTTCTTTTCACAAAATAAAAAGTATAACAAAATATCAGGTTTTTCACCGTTTAATCCCATCGAGGCACTAAATGTTGATTTTTGTCAAAAATATTGAGGCCTGCATCATTCATTTTTAATTGGTTTTGTTTTTGTATTTGCTGGGCCCATCAACAAAACCATGTGTGACTACTATCCATGTAGTTACTTAAGCCAAATCACTGAACCATTTGTTTTGTTTTTTGGTTTTTTTTTATTGCTCTTACGAGTCCCATTTGTTGTAAACTGATGAAGGAAGCGGAGCGGTGTCATGCCGATTGTTCTTGTAATTGATTCCAGAGGTACAGCAATACTCAGGTTTACATCGCCCTTTAAGCAGTTTCCCAATTGCATCACATTATTACCACTTGTCTATTTGTCTTAACTCGTCATTTTAAAAGCCATACCTTTATTCTTGCGTGTTTTCAGAACGTGCAAGACTAAAGATCCCAGAATACATCGCTGAAGTGCAAAATATAAACTGTTGTACCTTGCTTCGCACATAAACAAATGCACTGTGCATTGTAAGAGTTACCTGGGAAGTGAAATTGGATGTTGGTGAACTTGCCGTCAATGGTGCTGGGTTAAGTTTGCCTCCGATCTATAAATATGCCCATGTTCATTGAGGGAGTAAAATGGTACCACCAACTTCATCTGCATCCACAAGAGGTTTATCAGCCCCTGTTGGATTTGCTCTGAAATAGGGCTTGTGGATGTGGTCTTGATTTTTGTGTTCGTGTGTGTCCACAACCATTTCTGGGACATGTATGGACCAATTTTATTTGTATTTGGCACAAACACAACACATGGTGGCATAAATCGGCACGTTGTTTTGTTTTTGAGATCAGATCCAAGATGGCCAACTGACGGCCATTTTGTAACTTAAATCCGTCCTCAACCATTTCTTTGACGTGCATGGTCCAATTGTGTTCAAACTTGGCACAAGCACAGTACGTGATGGCACACACGTGCTCACTTTATTTTGTGCTCTGATCAAAGATTGTCGACTGGTGGCCATTTTAGTTGTACGTACATATGGGCTAACCCTTTAACTCCATACAGCAAAATTATTAAAACTATGTGGGCTATGACATTTTTCTCTTTACTTGTTATTTAAATATGTCGTAATTGTTTCTCTTAATTATTTATTTGTATGTGTACTTGGATACAACTATCCAAAAATGACAGTCGGTAAAAAGTGAAATGTAATACGTGGATTGGTGACGTGAGGAAATGCTGTTGATTTTCATAGTTTTGATATTTGTAAGGAATTCATCCCTGATGTAAAGTGGAGTCTGACGGTATCACTGAATCCATGAGGTTTTAATTTTTATTTATTCTCCCCCATGATAATTGTATTTTACTTCCACCTTGAACTTGCATTAAAAATTGTTTTGTTTTAAAGCGAGATCGGTGTTGGTAATTGGCATGGTTTCTAAAGCACACCCGGTTCATAAAAATTGGCAAATGTTTTAAAACCAGCCACGAGGGCAAAGAAAAGTGCAATTGCTTGTATGATGTGGGTTAAAACTTTTACTTTACTTCCTTCCTAGTACGTCTCCGTGTTCCAGGTGTAGCCGAATCCATCAGATGGTAGGTTTTTTTTTTTATA
>CM068967.1:83810417-83822035 GCA_035128595.1 Eptatretus atami
ATATGGTACTGTATTTAAATATTGTGAATTCCTTTCTTCGATTTGTTTGTTTTATCACAGCTCGGTCTATCTACCCATTATTAGCTTATCTGGAATTTGTATTCCAGATAAGGTATTGTCGTGTTCCGTCATTTGTCGACTTACCCGGCCAAACCGCTGGGCCGGTCTGGCTGAAATTTGGCAACGTTGCCCTCGTCTCGTGACTGGTACCAGGAATTGCAAAGCTCGTTTCGGTCACATGACTTCAAGTAGGTCAAAATGGCCAATTTAATAAATTTCAACAAATCTTCTCTGGACCCAGCAGTTGGAATACCACCAACTTTGGGTTACATTAGGTCAGGGCCCATATAAGCTGTATGTTCATTGCTCCCCTTTTTTTTGTTATTTTTTCTTTCCCTCCCCCAGTGTGCTGGTATGGGTATATTTTGAATTCCACCCAACACTGAGGGAGCAGCTGTTTATCTCACACAATGACAATCATCGGGTTTTATTGAGTTTTGCAGAAAATTATTTAAGAAAAGGAGGATTTATTTAATTCCATTATTTGTACATGCCGAGGGATCCTTTGTATGTTAAATAGCCTACAAGTAATTAATTAATTTGGGTCATTGTACTGAGTTAATCGGTTAGTTGCTATTGGTGACATGGGGATGGTTTCAGATACTGAATGAAGAAGGTGGTTTGAAGGGGATGGTTTGAGGTGGAAGGATGACTAGGAGTTTGAGATGAATGAATGGGTAGATTCAGGTGAGGAAAGGTTCCCGTGGGAATTGCGGGGTTTGAACGGCAGGATTGAAGACTGAGGAGTTGGTGAGTTGCTTTTTGGAAGCAAAAGGGTGAGGGACCAGTGATGGATGGGTAGCTGGAGTTGGAGGTGAAAGGTGGACTGATGGATGTATGCTGGAGGGATTGAAAGATGGATTGTTCCACAAAGACAAAAGTTGAGACTTGGACTGGTGACATTACTCGGGAATGAAATGTGCTAAACTTGACGCCATTTTCCTCCCCCATCCCTCTAAACGGCTGGGAACTGGAAGTCTGTTCTACATTCAAATTGAAGACCTATCTTATTCTGGGAATGGGAATTACTTCATAGTTGGTACCGGTATGACTGTCGTGGATCACCGACTCGGCACTGTTTCTAAAGCACACCCGATTCATATTAATAACCAATTGGCAATTGCTTTAAAATCTACCACGAGGGCAAAGAAACATGTGATTGCTTGGATGCTAAGGTTTAGAAGTTAAAACTTGCTGTACTTCCTCATGTACGTCCTGTTCCATGTTTAGCCGAGGCGCCAAGTGCATCAAAGCGTTATAAATGCTGTGCGGTATTTAAGGATTGCAATTGCCTTTCTTCGATTTGTTGCTGATTTATCCTTTATTAGGTGTATCCTTGGTAACCTTGCTGGGGTCTGAAGCCGCCATGTTTTTGGCCTGCTCGAACAGGCTGCAACAATTTTTTAACAATACTTTTTCCTTTATAATCCCCCCCACTCCACTTTCCTCTCTTATTGAATGCCTGTTCATCATAGCTTCGAATCGCTGTGTACATTGCTTTTCTAAATGCTATAGTTTTCAAATTTGGAGCTTGCAGCAATTTCATGTATTGTATGATTCGATTTTCCACGATCTACTCTCGGATTCAAGTTTGTCATTCTAAATATTTCATCTTTGAGGATCGGATATCGTCTGGGCTGGAGTGTGATTTCTCTCGAGTGAAATCTGCTAATATAAAGAAATAAGTGTTATGACTTAGCTTGTATACCTATTTATTTTAAGCAAGCAAGGCTATGGTCCCCCCCTCCTCCATACATGTATAATCTATATTTTATTGTATATATATATAAAATTGTGCAAGAAAATGTGAAATTTCTGAAGCATTAAACTTGTCTTTTTCTACTGTTTGAAGAATTATATTGAGTGAACAAAATGTTTTGGAATGTGCCAAAATTAACCAGCTATATGATTTAATATATTCACTGCTTGATCTTGTGCCCTGTCCCCCCCCCCTCCAGACTGCTTATCCATGAGCGTCTGCCAGATCTGTCTATTTTTGTGAGGTGCTCTTCAGGGAATCAAAGCAAATCTGGTGAAAAATGGACGTTTAACCAAATAAAAAATAAAAGTAACATTTGCACAAACCCCAAACCAATGTACCACGTGACTCGTACACAGACGAGCAGGCAACATGGTGGATTATCTGCAATTAAACTTTTCGATGTCTCCAGGGTTGCTCTACCAAACACAACTCTTTTGTGGATAATAATTTGAACGAATGTATTTAATTTCTTTTAACTGCTGCGGGCATGGTGGTCAGGTCAGGTGTGGCAGCATGTTCCGGAGCAGCGCGTTGCTGCGTCCACTTTCTGCATCCGGAACTCCAGGGGCCTCGATCTGGCCTTCCCCATCTCCTTGAGATGCCAATCAACCTGCTGCAACCATGAGGCACATGGTCGGCCCATTGCCCTTGCTGAGAATCTGGTGAGCTGGATCAGTCAGGAAAACGAGCCACATGTCCATACTGGTGCTCACGGACCATGCAGGTAATAAATCTCATTTGAGTCTCTCAGCAACAGCTCGTTGGACACAGTTCGACCAAGGATTCTCCGAAGAGACCTGGTGCCAAAGGAATTAAGTCTATCTCAGATCCCTGATCAGTCCAAGACTAAGTACCAAGCACCTGAAGACTCAAGCTTTTATCCTCCCGCCCAGGTACCGGCAGTGCCACACCCCCATTATCCAGTGAATCCATGACTCCCCAGGCCTGACCCACACGTCTATTGACCTCTGACTCACAGCAGCAGAGGCAGGAATATCACTGCCAAGGTAAGTGAATCTCTCCATGACCTCAACATCCTCGGCACAGACAGGACAGCAGCATCCAAGATGTCGTTGAAAGCCTGGATCATAGTTTTGACCCAGGAAACCTGTAATCCCAGCGGCTCCAACTCATTCAGCACCTCGAGGGCCCCCAAAAGGATATCCAGTCTCCGCAAAGATGACTTTGCATGCATGATAGTATTACCCATGCTAAGGCCATGTACTTTAACTGCTCTGTACCCTGCACATGATGTATAGTAATAGTGATATTTTTGATTCTGATCATTGAGTTGCCTGTTTAGGACATTTGGCATCAAGTTGTACATTTCTGTTCTGGGGTCAATGGCTCATCTCTGAGCAGTGTGTTGATACTGCTGTTGCAGGAAAGTTTTTAATTTGTTTCTAAATGACTTGTACGAGTTGTGAAAGCACCATTTGGATCCTGGGACGTCCTCCATGCGTAAACCTGACGATTCACAGGATGGATGAGGAGACTTGTTTTGTAATTTTATTTTGTTTCAGATTGTCGATGTGTTCATGGAGGGAAACCTGATACAGCAATGTACATCATTCCTGCTCGATGCTCTCAAGAACAACCGTCCATCTGAGGGCCATTTGCAAACCCGTCTGCTTGAAATGAATCTGATGCATGCACCACAGGTACTGCATTTGTAGTTTTGGTTTTTGTTTTTTTTCCTTCCAATACCCTGACTTTGTATCTGGCACAACTGGTATTTATTTTGGAAATCTCATTTATCGTGCATTGTCAGATGCAGGAAATTGACATGTTTAATTGGTTGGAGTGACTCATTTTAAAGCTTTTGTTTAAGCAAACAACCCCCCCCCCCCCTTCCCACCCCAAAAATAACAATGCATCATTGATCTGCCGTGGGGATGTTTTATCACTTCTCTCAATCTCTGCTCCACCCCCCCCCCTCCTTTCACCCCCACCCTACTCCACTACCAAGGTTGCAGATGCAATCCTGGGGAATCAAATGTTTAGCCATTATGACCGTGCCCACATAGCACAGCTGTGCGAGAAGGCTGGGCTGTTGCAGCGTGCACTGGAACACTACACGGACCTGTACGACATCAAGCGTGCAGTAGTGCACACGCATTTGCTAAACCCAGAGGTGACCTTCCGATGGTGGTCGAGTGCCTGTTTCACTGCTATAATTTTTGTCTGATTTGAGCTGTATTTTTGAAAGTTAATGGATTTCTGCAAGGGCTGTGTATGTGTGTGATTGACCTTTCAGTGGTTGGTCAACTACTTTGGGTCGCTGTCTGTGGAAGACTCGTTGGAGTGTCTGCGCGCCATGCTCTCTGCTAACATCCGTCAGAACCTGCAGATCTGCGTGCAAGTCGCATCAAAGTACCATGAGCAGTTGGGCACAGAAGCTCTGATTGACCTTTTTGAATCCTTCAAGAGCTTTGAAGGTTTGTTCAAAGATACATGATGTGATTCGTCAGTTTGCATGTCGACACCAGCATGGCTTTTTTTTTTCTGTCTAACTCCTTTATTTAATTCAATCGTTTCATTCAATGAATGAAGGTTGTTGTGCAAAGCATTTTGCATGCTCTGATGTGGGTAACTTGACAACTTGAGAGCAGATTTCGTTGATGACAATTTTATTTGTGCTGACGTTTTGTTCTTATTGGATGGGGGGGGAGCAGGACTTTTTTATTTTCTGGGCTCGATCGTTAACTTCAGCCAGGAGCCGGACGTGCATTTCAAGTACATCCAGTCTGCTTGCAAGACTGGCCAGATCAAAGAGGTCGAGCGTATTTGTCGCGAGAGTAACTGTTACAATCCTGAACGTGTGAAGAACTTCCTTAAGGTCACTTTATTGGAACATTGAATTTGATTGCATTCTTTTGAAAGTGGCTTGTGGGATTGCAAATGATCCTCCTGGTTGTTGTATGGCTACACAGGAGGCCAAGCTGACGGATCAGTTGCCTTTGATCATTGTGTGCGACCGTTTTGATTTTGTCCACGACCTCGTGCTCTACCTATATCGGAACAACCTGCAGAAGTACATTGAGATTTATGTGCAGAAGGTACAGTTTTGACGTCATTGAAGGCCAATATTTTCTCACCAATTCAGAACTTGCTTTGTCATTTCCAATGCCATTTTGGTGTGTGCTTCCCATTAGAACAACTCTTCCTGATTTTTATCTTTACCGCGTGCAGGTTAATCCAAGCCGGCTGCCTGTGGTCGTTGGAGGACTGCTTGATGTAGATTGCTCGGAGGATATAATTAAGAATCTCATCCTGGTAGTGAGAGGCCAGTTCTCCACTGATGAGCTTGTAGCTGAGGTGGAGAAACGCAATAGGTGTGTTCCCACACTCCCTTCACTTTTCTCTGTTTGCAAGTTTTTTAAATTTCGTTTTGAATTGTTTTGCTGGAGATTCCATGTGAAGTATTCTTTTTGACTTTGGATATCATATGATTATTGGCCGAATGAAGTTGCAGAATGCTACTCTGCTGCTTGATCGTCCAGTCCCTGCCTCTTTTGGATGTAGCCTTTTCAAAATTCTGAATACATTTTATCATCCAGACTCAAGTTGCTGCTTCCGTGGTTGGAGTCACGAATCCATGAGGGATGTGAAGAACCGGCGACCCACAATGCGCTTGCTAAGATCTACATTGACAGCAACAACAATCCTGAACGCTTTCTGCGTGAAAACCCCTACTATGATAGTCGTGTGGTCGGCCGCTACTGTGAGAAGCGAGACCCGCACATGGCCTGCATTGCCTATGAGCGTGGACAGTGTGATGCAGAGCTTATAAAGGTGATGCAAAAAGGAGTGGGGGGACAGTGTGGAACTTCAACTTTTTCTGCAGCACACCAATATTTTGACATTGTGAGATATTGCATTTTGTTTTGGACAGGTGTGCAATGAAAACTCCCTGTTCAAAAGCGAGGCTCGCTATCTAGTACGGCGCAAAGACCCCGATTTGTGGGCTGATGTTCTGCAGGAATCTAACCCTTACAGACGACAGCTTATTGACCAGGTTTGCTCCCCCTCCATGATTCTACTTATTCTTTTGCTTGTCTTCAGTATGCACAATAGATGTTTAAAAAAAACATGTGCTTGAAATTGAAATGTTTTTTGGGGGGGGGGGGGTTTGTGCTGCATGTTTTCCTATCTTTTGTTGTTGTTCCCCTCTTCACTCTGGTTCTGGCAACTGAAGCTTAATCTTTGTTCCGAGTTTGGAATTAGTTCAAATCGTGATTGGAGGCCTTGACCATGAATTGTCTAAGCAGGTAGTACAGACTGCTTTGTCCGAGACTCAAGACCCAGAGGAGGTGTCTGTGACGGTGAAGTCTTTCATGACTGCCGACTTGCCTAATGAGCTCATTGAGCTGCTGGAGAAGATAGTTTTGGATAACTCCGTGTTCAGTGAACACAGGTGAGCTTCAGTAATGATTTTATGGGGTAGGTGTCATGCGACAGGGAAGCTGTTTGTCATTTAATGTCTTGTTTATATCTGCACACCAGATTGAGTTCTTGTT
Organism: Eptatretus atami; assembly: GCA_035128595.1. Classification (NCBI taxonomy): domain Eukaryota; kingdom Metazoa; phylum Chordata; class Myxini; order Myxiniformes; family Myxinidae; genus Eptatretus; species Eptatretus atami. The sequence continues at coordinate 83,816,760 of CM068967.1, forward strand.
TTTTTTTGTTTGGTTTTTTTTTGCACCCAAGTATACAGTGGCTTTGCTTTCATACAGGAATCTTCAAAACCTCCTCATCCTTACTGCCATCAAAGCTGACCGCAGCCGAGTTATGGAGTACATCAACCGCCTGGACAACTATGATGCTCCAGATATCGCCAACATCGCCATCAACAGTGAACTTTATGAAGAAGCTTTTGCGATCTTCCGCAAGTTTGATGTTAATACTTCTGCGGTGCAGGTACTATCTTGGCACAACTCAAATGATGCTTTAGCATTGACGCTTGTTCATCATTTGGAAGTGTTTTCATGAAGATTTTGTTTTTATTTTTGCCTTCAGGTGCTCATTGATCACATTGGAAACCTGGACCGTGCTTATGAATTCGCGGAGCGTTGTAATGAGCCAGCAGTGTGGTCTCAACTGGCACGAGCCCAACTGCAGAAGGGTCTGGTAAAGGAAGCTGTGGACTCGTACATAAAGGCCGATGACCCTTCGGCTTACATGGATGTGGTTCAAGCTGCTGATGTTAGCGGTGAGTTTTGTTCAGGCATGAATGTTTGTTTTTGATTGCACGGAAAGAGGTTGTGGAGGTGGCAGTGGGTGAGACTGGAGTTTGATTTTTTTTTTTTTTTGTTGGTTGGCCTCAATCGTGATGCCTCGTGATAAATTTTAGGACAAACCAATAACTTGAAGTTGTGACTTGAGGAGAACTCTGGTTGGGGTTTTCTACCTTGCTCTTTTTTATTAATAGCTGATTTTAATTTACTTTTTTCTCCATGGACACGAGCACGTTTGCCACGCAAAGCTGGTTCTTGGCTGCTCGGTGGTCATTGGATTTTTGAAGAATCACTTGGAATTGCAGTTGACTTTCTTTTCATTCATTCTGCCTCTTGTATTTGCCTGCCTCCTCTGTTCACTGCTGTAATTGTAGCCACAGCATACTTTTCAGTAAAACCCCAATCAATTTGTACTTCCAGGAAACTGGGAGGATTTGGTGAAGTATTTGCAAATGGCACGCAAGAAGGCACGTGAGTCTTATGTTGAAACGGAGCTCATTTTTGCCCTTGCCAAGACTAACCGGTTGGCTGAGCTGGAGGAATTTGTCAGTGGCCCGAATAATGCCCACATCCAGCAGGTGCGCATAATGCGGAACAATTTTGTGGTGCTTCCTTTGACTTCTGTTTTGGATGTTTTCTCCTTGGCATGACTTCCCTCGATCCTACCGGTTTCCGTCCCACGAATTGCAGGTCGGTGATCGCTGTTACGATGAGAAGATGTATGAGGCCGCTAAACTGCTTTACAACAATGTGTCAAATTTTGGTCGTTTGGCTTCCACTCTGGTTCATCTCGGAGAGTACCAGGCAGCTGTGGACAGCGCTCGGAAAGCAAATTCCACTCGCACGTGGAAAGAGGTCAGAGTGCATCTGTTTTGTTTTGTTTGTTTTATTTTTCACACCTAGTAGAAAATGCAATGGCTGCATTTTTCAGTGTGATGTTTTTAGAGGTGTGAAAATTCCAATTGTCATGGTGTAATTAAGTTTTAAGAGTTCTAGAAGATCTTTTCTTGCACTGCTAAATATATATTTTTTCTATTTCCAAAAGGTCTTTGTACTGTGTCCATTTGGTTATCTGTCCTCTGCAGGTGTGTTTCAGCTGTGTGGATGGGCAAGAATTCAGACTGGCCCAGATGTGTGGCCTACATATCGTAGTGCATGCGGATGAGCTGGAGGAACTTATCAACTATTATCAGGTAAGGCCAGGTTTGTCCACTTTTTTTTGCAGAGGTTTAAAAAACATTTGCAAAACTTTAAATTGACACTGCTAACGTTGTGCTGATCTACTTTACATGTGGTGAGTTTTGCTTATCGAGCAGTCATTTTTATTTTAAAATGATTTGTTGTTTCACCAAACTGCTTTGTTGTTGGTTTTATTTTAATGTGTTTATTTTTTGAATTGTCAAACTATTGTTTTTCATAGGATCGTGGTTACTTTGAAGAACTGATCTCTCTCCTCGAGGCTGCGCTGGGCCTGGAAAGGGCTCACATGGGAATGTTTACAGAGCTGGCCATTCTTTATTCGAAGTTCAAGCCACAGAAGATGCGTGAGCATCTTGAGCTCTTCTGGTCTCGCGTTAACATCCCTAAGGTATGACTGCTTTCATGAGATGTTGTTCTTTTTGGTTTTCATCTTTCTGCTCGTCAGATACTTTCCATTTTAACTTTTGCTTTTACGATGAAAGTTGTGTGACTGCTTAATAGGTGCTGCGAGCTGCAGAACAAGCTCATCTCTGGCCGGAGCTGGTCTTCCTATATGATAAATACGAGGAGTTTGACAATGCGATTCTCACCATGATGAACCATCCGACTGACGCATGGAAGGAGAGCCAATTCAAAGATATAATAACAAAGGTGCTCCAGCTTTATGCTCACGCATGTGCTTTTACATCCATTCTGTGCAGGGCATTGATGTGTGGAAATCGGTGTGCTGGATTGTCGATTATTGGGGATTATTTTTATTTTTTATTTTTTTCTTCCCAAGATCGGTGTTGGTGAGTTCATACTTATTTGTATTTATTAATTTATTTTAAATGAAAGTTCCAAAACATGTCATGTCCCTTTATGTATTCATATATATATGATCACATTGATGCACAGTAATCTTTCGAAGTAGTCCCTCATAGGGCTTTTTAAAATGATTTATTTTCTCTGCACCCTATGATAATGCTGATTATACTTTCGACTTGCATTAAAAATTGTTTGAAAGCGAGACCAATATTGGTAGTCTGCACAAGCCAGTATTGTGGATCAGGTCAGGTATGGGAGCATGCGCCAGAGCAGCGTGTCGCTGCATCCACTTTCCGCCGGTCCTCCAGGGGTCTCTATTTGGCCATCCCCCAGGCAGATGCTTAGCCTATCCCTATCTTCTTGAGATGCTGATCAACCATGAGAATCGGGTGAGCAGGATCAGCATCAGGAAAACGAGCCACATGTCCATGCAGCCGCAGCTGACAAATCTCATTTGAGTCTCTCTCAGCAACTACTCATTGGACACAAAGTCTGACCAGTGATAGCCAAGGATTCTCCAGAGACCTGGTAACAAAGGAGTTTAGCTTCCGTCTCAGATCCCTACTCGACGGATGTGAGACTTTGACTCTGAACAAGACTGGAAGCACCAAGGACCTGAACGCGCACTTTCTTCATCCTCCACAGGTACCGACAGGGCCACACCCCATGATCCAGTAAATCACTCCCCATGTGTGACCCAGGCATCTGTTGACCTCTGGCTCGCAGCCAGCTGAGACGTGAATCTCTCAGTGACCTCAACATCCTCACCACAAACGGGTACAGACAAGATGTCATTGAAAGCCTGCATCTTAGTTTTGACCCAGGAAACGTGTAATCCCAGCGGCTTCGACCCGTTCAGCATCTTGAGGGGCCTGCAAAATGGATATCCAGAGTCTCCGCAAAGATGACTACATCATCTGTGAAATGGTCAGATTTTGACATTCCCAAATGATTCACTGCAACTTAATCTCTCAGACATCCTCAGAATCCAGTCCATACACGCACTGAAAAGTGAGGGCCAGTACACACCCTGACAAACTCCACTAACAACTGGAAATAAGTCTGAGATGGTATCACCACATCTCACAGCACTCAGTCCCAGAGTATAGCTCAGACATCAGATAGATCAGTTTTGGTGGCACCCCATGAAGACCAAGAATCCTCCAGAGGGCATCCTGATTCACTGAATCAAACTCTTTACAGAGATCAACATAGGCTGTAAGCAACCCCTGCCGAAACGCTTGTCTGCATTTGGTGAGTACCCTAAGAGTAAGGGTACGGTCAATCGTTGACCTCTTTGGTGTAAAGCTTGACTGCTCTGGACGCTGGCGCTCAAGCTGATTTTGCCGAACCCTATCAAATTTTCCGAGCAGAGATTGCTCGGCACAGAGCAGTCACCCCTCCGTAGTTGTTGCCGCGTCCTGGTGATCATTGCGGATCGCCATGTCTGTAATCGTCACAGGCGGGTGTGACTATCTTAGATCGCTGTAGGTAATCACCACATGTTTTCTGAAGCCCATCCGGTTCCTATAAAATAACCAATTGGCAATTGCTTTAGAAACTGCCACAAGTGCAAAGAAAAACACAATTGCTTGTATGGTGCTGGAGTGCTGGGGGTTAAAAGTTAAAACCTACTGCTACTGTCCTTCCTGGTACGTCTCAACGTCATGCGTTCCACTGTTCCAGGTGTAGCCGAGTGCATCAAAGCTTTTTAAATAGTGTACAGTATTTAAACATTGTAAACACCTTTCTTCAATTTGGAGGTGTATGGGTGTTGTCATACCGAATACCCGTATTCAAAATTACAATACCGATAGATCAATAAATCGTCGGACCCTACAGTGTACTTAAACAAAGGTCCTGGTATTTTAGAGTGCTTGGGATCCTCAGATCCTGAGTTCAAATCCCGCTCAGCCGTTGAATTGACACCAGGTGGGGTTGACTCAGCCTGTCATCCTTCTGAGGTCGGCAAAATGAGTACCAGCTTGCTGGGATGATTGATCCGTTTGAGTATCCTGCGTCGGAGTGGTGACCTGCCCAGGAGACAGCTTTGGCAGCACAAACACGCTCTGTACAGAGTATGGTCAGTGGATGGATGGATTGTCGAGTATTTAAAGCTGATACCTGAATCGTGAACTTTGTGCTCATTTGAGAATGTCAAATCTGTTGATGCAAACCATGGAATCACTGGTGTCCACCTGATTATTAAGATTTATTTATTTTAATCCCTCTGTGCCCTATACATGCAGGTTGCCAATGTGGAGCTCTATTACAAGGCCCTGAACTTTTACATGGAGTTCAAGCCGCTGTTGCTGAACGACCTACTGCTGGTGCTGTCTCCGCGGCTTGATCACACTCGTGCTGTGAGCTTCTTCTCAAAGGTAATAACTCTATGTTGCTACTTGGCATCTGTAGAGTGGATGCATTCATGTAGAATTGCCTGTTTAAAGCATGAGCATAATGGATTGGACCTGGAGAGCTGGTGTGCAGTGTTGATTTTGACTTGGCAGGTAAAGCAGCTCCCATTGGTTAAGCCGTATCTTCGCTCTGTGCAAAACCACAACAACAAGGCTGTTAATGAGTCTCTCAACAACCTCCTCATTGAGGAAGAGGACTACCAGGTATGAGTATACTCCATGTTTAACTGCAATGTTTGTACCAATAGCTCGTTTGGTTTGTTACCTGGCTCTATTTATTTATTGAGACCCATC
>CM068967.1:83864782-83876412 GCA_035128595.1 Eptatretus atami
ATGATGATAAAAAATATAAAAAGGAATATAATTGAGATTTACACCAAAAATGAATTGCTTTACAAGATTGATTTGAGAAATGAATGTAAAGTACGAGGGTGATAAATGCACCTTTTCTTAAAAGAGAAGAGACTGAACAAATGACGACCATGTTTCGTGGATTGATGATTTATTGGTTCACGAGTCAGTAAGTGACCACTATATTCGTTATGGGTGTGTCTGTCTGTCCCGAGCATAGCTTGATATAAACCTCCCACCCAAATTTTATCAGGATCAGATCAAAACCCACGGAGCTATGCTCCGGACAGACAGACACACCCATAACGAATATAGTGGTCACTTACTGACTCGTGAACCAATAAATCATCAATCCACGAAACATGGTCGTCATTTGTTCAGTCTCTTCTCTTTTAGAAAAGGTGCATTTATCACCCTCGTACTTTTACATTCATTTCTCAAATCAATCTTGTAAAGCAATTCATTTTGGTGTAATATCTAATTATATTCCTTTTTATATTTTTTATCATCATTAATGAGAAGATAATCACAGAATATACATTGTTTATAGGCTTTTTACTGTTTAATCCCCGTCTTTTACACGCAGGACAATTCTCAAATTTGTCGTGGGAGAATCAGGAAATTCAAGAGGCTCAAAAATCTAGTAAGCTATTGATATTTATAAAGAAAAACTTTACTTCAAATAAAATTAATCTTCGGTACTTTCATTGGTGTGTTATGGATTTTAGAATCCGTCTGATGAAGCATCCACACATCCAGGTCCTCAGACAGTTATTTCCTTAAATGCATGTTAGATTAGCCCATCCCCATGTCTAATGGGATCTTAAATGTGATGCGTTGAGAAGGGTAAAGGATAGATCCCCTCTCTCATGGAAGCTTTTTTTCTTTACAACAAACACGTTCACACACATTTCTTTCACGAGCTTTGAAGCCCGCCCTCATTTTCCTCAGCAACATTCTTTCACGAGCTCCAACGCCCGCCTTTTTTGAGCGCACGGGTCATCATGGTAACCGTGCCCCAGTGGGGCGGGTCAGCTTGGGGCGGACGGCACCCTGCAGAGACGGCCCGGGGATATAAAAACGAGCGAGAGAAAGCGTGAGGGACGTTCTGTGATATAAAAAATTGAGGAAAAAGCGAAAGAGGGACGTTCTGTGAGGAGACGTTCTGAGATATAAAAAAAAGTGAGGAAAAGCGAAAGAGGGACGTTCTGAGAGGAGAGAGACGTCTTGAAGAGAAAGATACGGAAGAGAAAAAGTGAGGAGCGGAAAAGCGAAAGGAGAGAGGTAAAAGCAAAGGGCGAGAGAAGCGACCAGGAAGCGGGTGTCTGACCAGCGCCGAAGAGACAATTCGCCCTTCCAGTACTTCGGCAAGCGAGCGTTGTGGTGCGCGTGTGGTGTGAGCAGTGCCGCCAACAAGTGAGGGACGGGTCGATCACCAACAACACCAGGGTCTAAAACCGCGACGGACGATCTCGGTTGCCCTCCCAGACGTCGACTGGCGTTCAAGGCTGCCCCACGAGAGGATGCACGGCAAAGCTGGGTGCTGGCAACGGACGTGACATGCACGCACGCATTTTCAGGACGTTTTCACTTCACGGACGACTTTCTAGTGAGCGAGACGATTCTGCCCCCCCCCCTCCCCTCCCCTGAATGATCTGCTGGGTACCCTTGTCTGCGTTTAGCTGTAAGTCAGTCAACCCCCGATAAGCATCTGCTCTTTGTCTCTTTCCTGGCATTTTGATTGATTTTGCTTTGAAATTCATTCTTTATTTACCTCAGCAAATAAAAGTTCTTTTTTATTTATTTATTTTATTATTAATAAATTATTTGTCGATTTCCAACCTGTCCTTTCCCTTCCATTGGTCTAGCATTGTCTGAACCGAGATAGACTGGGAGTAATTACCACAGATTTGACCAAAAAATTTGTCGGCACGCACCAGCGGTTAAAACGCCCCGCCGCCCTAATTAAAATCTAATCAGATAACATTGGTGCTTTGCCGAGGGCATGCTCCCCGCTCAGGTAACCACATGACCTCTAGTTAAACGGAATAATTAGACGGCGGACACTGGAACTCGTGGTTGACTTGGTGGCGTTCGTGGTTTTAAAACAACCCACCGGACCATAACGTTAATTGTGAACGGTGGCCCCAGGTCCGGCTCTACCGAGGACAACCGGGGATTAATCCCCCTGAGTGACAAGCTGGTGTATCGGTACCCGTGGCTGCAACAGTGCTTTCACAATCATTTATAAAACGACTTTCATAACTATCGTTTGAACCCAAACTCTCGGTATCATAACTGTCTTCTGTTCCAACAGAGATACTATCATCACTCGCATAATCTTCAAAATCTTCAGTTGAATAATGACTCATATTTAATTAGTAGAAAAAAAACATTACCATCTATATATACTTTTTTCACCAACAGATTCAACAACTACATTTTTTATATAAAGGTAATTTTAAAATGATCCTGAACTACTATTGAACGAAATGTCATTTCACCTGATAGATTAACATCCTTTATTTCATCAGGATTTCCATCTTTCGGGTTGTTGAAAAAAAATACAAATTTCTCCTTGCATATTACAGATGTCTTATCTATTCTTTCTAAAGCTTCATCCATGAGGTTTTTCCGTCAAACACCCTACCGTCAAGCTGCGCGTCAGCATGGACAGGTGCCCGTCGCCCCTTCCGCTCATCGACGTTCGCCAATGTAGACGCGGTCACCGACAGTGGTGCGCAATCCGACGTGTGATCCATCGATCAGTTCCTAGCACATGGCTTCTCCCGAAACGATCTTCGTCCTGTGTCGCTCAACTTACAAGCCGCCAACAAGTCTTAAAATCAAAATCGATGGCGCCTTTTTCGGCGTCCTTGAGCGCCGCGATCCTCAGGAGAACGTAATGTCACGCCGTGCGATCTACGTCAGCAGCGGACATCCACTGCCTCTTCCTGTCGCACGAGTCCCTTCTTGCCCTCGGGATCTTGCCGCCCAACTTCCCGACTATCAGTGGCGCTCACAAGCTGCCCAGCGACTCCGAGACTCAATCTTCTATTTGGTGCGATCAGAGCGCTGAACGCTGGATGCAGGCACGGGCGTGAGGCAACGAGGACTTCGGCTGCCCCAGACGCCAAGCCCCTCTGGAGCGACCCTCGTTTCTTCCCTTCCCCTGCACGCCGGAGAACAGCAAGATGCGAGATTGGCTGCTTGACCGTTTCTCAGCGTCCACCTTTAACACATGCCCCCACACCCTCTACCAGTCATGGATGGCCCGCCGGTGGAAATACACCTGGACGAGGCGGCCGTCCCTCGTGCGTGCCACACCGCTGCACCAATCCCCGTACACTGCAGAAGAAAAGCATATGAGGACCTGCTACATGACGAAGCCCTCGGCGTCATAGAACGGATCCCCTACGGCGAGCCGGCCACATGGTGCCACAGGATGGTAGTCACACGCAAGCACGACGGCACCTCGCGCTGGACAGTGGATCTTTCCCCACTCAACCGGTTCTGCAAGAGGGAACCGTTCGCCGCCGAGTCACCCTTCCACCTCGCTCGTCGAATACCAGGGAATACATGGAAGACCGTAACAGACGCCTTGAATGGCTACCATTCCACCCCTCCTCGCGAATCCGACCATCACTTGACAACGTTCATCACCCCGTTCGGCAGATGGCACTCCTGTCGAGCTCCACAGGGCTATCTCGCTTCGGTGCGATGGCTACAACCACCGCTTCGACGCAATCTTGTCTGACTTCGGCGCAAGGAGAGGTGCGTTGACGACACCACCCACTACGACGAGGAATTGGAGTCTCACTGGTGGCGGACCATAGACTTTTTGAAGACTGTCAGTGACGCAGGCTGGTATTGAATCTGGACAAGTTTGTTTGCGCAACGGAAGGTGGAGTTCGCCGGCTTCCGCATCACCGACACCTCCATCGAACCTCTGGCTAAGTTCCTAGACGCCATCAGGGACTTTCCGACGCCCAACTCCACCACAGACATTCGCAGCTGGTTCGGCTTAATGAACCAGGTGAGCAACTATGCTCAGCTGAGGGACATAATGGCCATATTCAAGCCATTCCTCAATCCGAAGTACAAGTTTTTTCTGGACCTCTACCGACGAGGCGTTTCAGGCCTCGAAATTGCCATCATCCTCAGCGATCCAGGAAGGAGTGAGAATTTTCGACATGGCAAAGAAGACCTTCCTCAGGCCTGATTGGTCTACAAACGGCATCGGTACTCTTGCTCCAGAAACATTGCGGATGCCACTCGGAAGCACCTGACTGCTACCCGGGTGGGTGGCACATCATTCTCGCCGGCTCTCGCTTCCTCTCCGGCGCAGAGTCGAGATATGCACCGATTGAAGGGGAAGCACTTGCTTCGCATGGGGTCTGAAACAAACCAGTTTCTTCACGCAGGGTTCGACAACTTGCTAGTCGTGACGGACCACAAACCATTGGTCAAGATTTTTGGTTGACCGCGGCCCTTGATGAGATTACCAACACCAGACTCTTTTGGCTGAAGCAGCGCACCTTGCCTTGGCGCTTCTCCATCATACACATGCCTGGGAGGTCCAATTTGGCCGCCGATGCGACGTCTCGCCATCCTTCGCCGTCGATTGCAGTAATGCGCTGTCGTCGATCAAATGGAACATGCGCTCGCCGCTGCGATCCGGCACGAAGCCGCCGAGATTTCGGCGCTATCTGGTCTCGAATCGTCGAAGAAACCCATAACGACGACAACATGCTGCCCTAGTCCAGACGGTCGCGAACAGCTTCCCAGTAACTGACAAAGACTTGCCTCCTGCTTCCCCTTCTGGCAGCACCGCGATGCGCTCTACATCTCAGACGTGCTGTCCTTTTGAGGATCGAGTCGTTGTTCCGCCCTTGCTCTCGCCATACTGTTTTGGGACAACCTCCACCGCGCTCACTAAGGCACTTCGTCTAGGGAGCTCCACGCACGTGCCATAGTCTTCTGGCCGGGGATCACTGCAGACATTCATGCGATATGCGCAGCATGCGCCGACTGCAACCCGCAATGCGCCGTCGCAGCCTCCTCTTCCTGCAGCATGAACGGTGCCTCCATCGACTCATTTCGAATCTTGTCTAGCTGACTATTTCGATTTTGCAGGACACATTACCTGGTTGTCGGTGACCGCTTGCGGGTTGGTCGGAAGCATTTGCGTGTCCTCCCGGTTCCTCGCACGCAGGCTCCGCAGGCCTCATCTGGTTCCTCTGATCACAATTCTCCACTTTTGGCGTACCGGAAAGAACTCTCTAGCGACGGTGGGCCGAAGTTCACGGCTGGTGTTACCCGTGATGTCAAGCATCGCATCTCATCCTCATACCACCCTCAATTGAACGGCAGAGCAGAGGTTGCAGTCAAAACCACCAAGCGGCTTCTGAGATCCAACGTCGGTCCCACCGGAATACTCGACAACGACCGCTTCTCTGCAGCCCTCCTTCAACTAAGAAACACGCCCGACCCCGACTGCGACTGCCGACATTTCGCCCACCCAAATCATCTTTGGGAAGCCGCTGCGAGACTCGCTGCTTTTTGTGAACCGACTGGAAAAGTTTTCCAACCCCATCAGGGCCTACATGGTGGGAGGCCTGGGAAATGAAAGAGTGCGTTTGCTTCGCACACACTACGCTCGGTCGCAGGAGTCTCTGAACATCCACGCTCGCCCTGCGCTCCCTCTCCGTGCCGGAGACAGATGTTTCATGCAAAATGGTGCGGAAATCATCCAAGCGATGGGAAGAAACCGGCACGGTCACCGAGGTGTTGGATCAGACAAATACTGTGTCAAGATTGACGGTTCGGGGAGGGTGACAACACGGAATCGCAAATTCCTCCGCGCATTCGTCCGGTTTCAACGGACATTACCATGCCCGCTCCCACCCCGTCATACCCGCCGCGGCGAGACTCGTGGCCACCAAAAGGACGTCCACGCCTTCACTCAACCTCCTCAGTGTCAGTTTCTTGCACAAGATCCGCCTGCCCCTGATCAGACACCAGAAAGCCGCCTCTGCTTATCACGCTGTCAACTCCTCCTCGCATGGCTCCGCCCCATCGAACCGTGTCACGCCACCTTCCTCACCTACAGACCCATCGCTCCGACTTCACCACCCACGCCTCCTACTGCACATCAGTTGAGCGACTCGAAAACCGGCCTGGGCAGGAATCGGGTGACTGGTTGATGCAGTAGATAGCTCGCTGGTGTGGGGATAAAGAGCGATTGTCATTGCCCTATGTCCTAGTGTCTTGTGCATTTGTCCGTTATTATTTTATTCATTATAGTTGGACATGATCGTTGTTTCGTATTATCATTAGTGCAATTGTATATCGCCAGTTAGTAATGTTCAATATGCAAATGCCGATATGAGATCTTCATTGTGGTTGATTGGCATTTTCCTGTGTACCCATATCGTGTGAAAGTAGTCAGGACTAATAGCGAATGTAGTGAGCTTCAATAGCAAACGCAGTGAGCTTCATACTTAACGCATTGCACATGAGAGAATAGGAAAACAACAACAACATATACCCTGGCAATTTGGATCCGTGTCGTTGCTATGACCCTTTTTGCTTCCGGTTTTTCTTAAACGCTGTGTGGTGTATAAACACGATTTGGGTTTTATTTCTATCTTGTGAATATTACTTAACGCGTGCACAGATGAGAATAGGAAAACAACAACACAATACCATGGCAATTTTGGAATCCGTGTCGTTGGCTATGACCCTTTTGCGTTCCAGTTTTTTTTTTGCTTCCGCTTTTTTGGCATGGGGAATGATGCATGCCGGGAGATAAAGGCATCATCGGAGACATGAAAGACCCAAATATCAGACAAGGTGTATATTTCCTCCACTGTATTTTAATAAAGATATCTCCCGCATCATCAAAAAATACTTTTTAATCGTGATTTACATTATTTGATCGTGATCCCGAATCCAGGCCGAAGTAACCGGAAATTGCCGTCAAATCATCAGCTGTGCGGCGCTTACACGTACCACGGTATTAGTTGGCAAGTATACAGTTGTGAACAAGTTATAGGTAAAGTCAGAAGCGAATGTAAGAAGAATTCTACGTTTCGCTTCTAGGCTTTGCCTATTCCATATTATTGCCTATTTTCCCTTTTGGTTGCAGATAAAATGCCATTATCATCGTCAATAAAATGTTCAACTTGACAAAGAGTTCTTCATGGTAATAGGGAGAGAGGGAATACAAATAAAAACGATGTACACCAAGAGGGGAAGGATGGTAGGCTCAAGGAGCCTGATAAGGACAAGGTCGACGAAAACTCACAAAATCGCCCGATTTTTGAACAAACCCCGAACTAGGAACACACAGTAACGTGTAGAGTGGAGAAAATAAACAGTTAAACGGACAGAACCGACAGGAAACTTAAACTTTGAGCAAGTTGGCAGAGAATGTTGAATGTCCACATTGCTGTGTATGCAACAGAGGTTTCCATCATGGAATACCGTGTGGATGAACCGTGTATTTCGATGACCGAAACGGACATGGCTTCATCGGTTGAAAACACGAGCACGTGGCTTGCTGTGCACGGCCGGAGTTTTTCCCGTGTTAGTGAAGTATCGATGTCTGGTGGTGGCGTGAACATTTGCAACCACCACGAATGATCATTGCACAGTGAAGGCTTGGATGACAGAAACAAACAAACAAACAAACAAAATTCACGTTTTACCACAGACCCTCACGTTAGACAGTGTGTGCGAGGGAAGCGATCAGAAAGTTCGTCCGAGTTCGGTTGAGAACAACACGATGAAAGGATGGTTTCCATGTCCATCAAGGCACAAATTATCCCAATGTCAGGGAAAACGAGCTCAGTAAACACGACGAACACCGCCGACGGACACAGCCTGGAAAGGAAAAAAAAAAAAACATATCGCCAGGTTATACACTCATCGAACTGGGAGGACGAGGACATCGAGAGACGACGATGAGTCAAACATGTCTGTACCGGCCAGGATCGCCTTCCCTGGGTGCTTGGGCTTCATCCCGCCGGAGGACGCCGCAGACAGTTCGCGGACACGCGTCGAACACTTCACAGGTTTTACCGGGAACATGTCCGCAATGACTTCGTGTCAGGAGGTTCGGCCGCAGAGTCTAAAAGGACGACAGTGAAGATAAGCGAGAAAGAGTCGTCCTCTTCACAGCTACAAGTCGGAATAGATATGGGAACGTAAAAAAGGTGACGAAATCGATCGATCGATCGATCCACACAGGGCGGGAAGTTGTAAACAAGAATTTATGGGCGCGGCCTTTTTAAAAATGAACTTCCGCGGTTTTTAATGAGCGTCCTGGGCGGTGTATGGTGTCCGGACGGGAATAAATCCGCCAAAACCATCGCGATGATTGAAAAAAATTTAAATACAACACGGTGAGGGAAGATAATTCCGATTGCAACTTTATGACGGTTAAAAGACTCTCGATATGAGTCGACTCGGAAAATATCCATTGATGGCATTTAATCTGTCAGGTGGAGCTGTGGAGGCTCAGCGAGGTGAGAGGTCAGAATGAGGTAAGAAGGATGGGCGGGTGAGGGTCAGAATGAGGTAACAAGGATGGGCGGGGTGAGAGGGGTCAGAATGAGGAAACAAGGATGGGCGGGGTGAGGGGTCAGAATAAGGAAACAAGGATGGCGGGTGAGGGGTCAGAATGAGGAAAAAACAGGATGGGCGGGTAAGGGGTCAGAATAAGGCAACAAGGATGGTGGGTAAGGGGTCAGAATGAGGAAACAAGGATGGGCGGGGGTGATGGTCAGAATAAGGCAACAAGGATGGGCGGGGTTGAGGGTCAGAATAAGGCAACAAGGATGGGCGGGTAAGGGTCAGAATGAAGGAAAACAAGGATGGGCGGGGGTGATGGGTCAGAATGAGGAAACAAGGATGGGCGGGTGAGGAGGTCAGAATGAGGAAAACAATCCCACACATTCAACCTTTCATCCCAATCCACATGAGATGGTCATTAAAGTATCTGTGAGATAAAGATACATCCACCACCACACATCCACCATCACCCATCCACCACCACACATCCATCAACACATCCACCACCACACATCCATCCGTAAACGATACAAATCCACCCCACGCATCCACCACCACACATCCATCCGTAAACGATACATCCACCACCACATACATTCCAGCCGTAAACGATACATCCACCACCACACATCCACCACCACACATCCATCCGAACACGATAACATCCACCCCACCACTCCAGCCGTAAACGATACATCCACCACCAACACATTCCCACCACACATCATCACGTAAACGATACATCCACCACCAACAACCATCCGAAAACGATTAATCACAACCCACATCCACACCACACATCCATCCGTAACGATCATCCACCACCACACATCCACCACCACACCCATCCGAAAACGATAAATCCACCACCATACATCCATCCGTAAACGATCACCACCACCAACATCCATCCGTAAACGATACATCCACCACACACAACCATCCGAAAACGATACATCACCACCACACATCCACCACCACACATCCATCTGAAACGATACATCCACACCACACAACCATCCGAAAACGATACTCCACCACCACACACCATTCGTAAACGAACATCCACCACCACACAACCATCGAAAACGATACACCACCACCACACATCCATCCATAAACGATACATCCACCACCCCATACATCCATCCGTAAACGATATCCACCACCACACATCCATCCGTAAACGATACATCACCCCAACATCCATCCGTAAACGATACACTCCACCACACATCCATCCGTAAACTACATCCACCACCACACATCCACCACCACACATCCATCCGAAAACGATACATCCACCACCATACATCCATCCGTAACGATACATCACCACATACTCATCCGTAAACGATACATCCACCACCACACAACCATCCGAAAACGAATTACATCCACACCACACATCCACCACCACACATCCATCTGTAAACGTAACATCCACCACCACACAACCATCCGAAAACGATACATCCCACCACCACACATCCATCCGTAACGATAACATCCACCACCACACATCCATCCGTAACGATACATCCACCCACCATACAATCCATCCGTAAACGATACATCCACCACCACACATCCATCCGTAAAACGTACATCCACCACCACACATCACCACCACACATCCATCCGAAAACGATACAATCCACCACCATACATCCATCCGTAAACGATACATCCACCACCACACATCCATCCGTAAACGATACATCCACCACCATACATCCATCCGTAAACGATACATCCACCACCACACATCCATCCGTAAACGATACATCCACCACCACACATCCACCCACAATCCATCCGAAAACGATACATCCACCACCATACATCCATCCGTAAACGATACATCCACCACCATACATCCATCCTAAACGATACATCCACCACCATACATCCATCCGTAAACGATACATCCACCACACACAACCATCCGGAAAACGATACATCCCACCACACACACACCACCACACATCCATCTGTAAACGATACATCCACCACCACACAACATCCGAAAACGATACACCCACACCACACATCATCCGTAAACGATACATCCACCACCACACAACCATCCGAAAACGATACATTCCACCACCACACATCCATCCGTAAACGATACATCCCACCACCATACATCCATCCGTAAACGATACATCCACCACCCACACATCCATCCGTAAACGATACATCCACCACCAATCTATCCGTAAAACGATACATCCACCACCACACATCCACCACCACACATCCATCGAAAACGATACATCCACCACCATACATCCATCCATAAACGATACATCCACCACCAACATCCATCCGTAAACGATACATCCACCACCAACATCCATCCGTAAACGATACATCCACCACCATACAATCCATCCGAAACGATACATCTCACCACCACACATACCATCCGAAAACGATACATCCACCACACCACCATCACACCACCACACATCCAACCACACATACGTAAAACGGATACATCCACCACCACACTACCATCCGAAACGAACTATACACCTCCACCACACCATCCATCCGTAAACGATACATCCACCACCACACTCCACAACCATCCGTAAACGATACATCCACCACCACACACCATCCGGAAAACGATACATCCACCACCACACCAACCATCCGTAAACGATACATCCACCACCATACATCCATCCGTGTAAACGATACATCCACCACCGATACATCCATCGTTAACAACATCCACCACCACACATCCATCCGTAAACGATACATCCACCACCATACATCCATCGTAAACGATACATCCACCACCACACATCCATCCGTAAAACGATTACATCCACCACCACACATCCACCACCACACATCCATCCGAAACGATACATCCACCACCATACATCCATCCGTAAAACGATACATCCACCACCATACAATCCATCCGTAAACGATTACATCCACCACCATACATCCATCCGTAAACGATACATCCACCACCATACATCCATTCCGTAAACGATTACAATCTC
>CM068967.1:83876437-83888370 GCA_035128595.1 Eptatretus atami
TTATATCATGATCTAGTTGTGTTTTCCTGAGAATGGGCGTGCTGCGCCCATTATGGGCGGAGCCACGCCCGAAAAACATGTTTTTAGGGGGTAGCCGATTTCAAGTTACATCTTCTCCGAGGGGGTTTGTCGAATGTGGCAGGGGTTTTGGTATTTGGTTAGCCCAATGGCACCTGCATAGCCCCACGGACGCAATATTGTCTAAGTTCGTGACCTTGTGACGAAAAATTAAAAATCGAGCTCTGGGGCTATGCAGGTGCCATTGGGCTAACCAAATACCAAAACCCCTGCCACATTCGACAAACCCCCTCGGAGAGATGTAACTTGAAATCGGCTACCCCTAAAAAACATGTTTTTCGGGCGTGGCTCCGCCCATAATGGGCGCAGCACGCCCATTCTCAGAAAACACAACTAGATCATTGATATAAACCTCCCACCCAAATTTTATCAGGATCAGATCAAAACCCACGGAGCTATGCTCGGACAGACAGACACACCCATAACGAATATAGTGGTCACTTACTGACTCGTGAACCAATAAATCATCAATCCACGAAACATGGTCGTCATTTGTTCAGTCTCTTCTCTTTTAGAAAAGGTGCATTTATCACCCTCGTACTTTTACATTCATTTCTCAAATCAATCTTGTAAAGCAATTCATTTTGGTTGTAATATCTAATTATATTCCTTTTTATATTTTTTATCATCATTAATGAGAAGATAATCACAGAATATACATTGTTTATAGGCTTTTTACTGTTTAATCCCCGTCTTTTACACGCAGGACAATTCTCAAATTTGTTCGTGGAGAATCAGGAAATTCAAGAGGCTCAAAAATCTAGTAAGCTATTGATATTTATAAAGAAAAACTTTACTTCAAATAAAATAATCTTCGGTACTTTCATTGGTGTGTTATGATTTTAGAATCCGTTCTGATGAAAGCATCCACACATCCAGGTCCTCAGACAGTTATTTCCTTAAATGCATGTTCAATTAGCCCATCCCCATGTCTAATGGGATCTTAAATGTGATGCGTTGAGAAGGGGTAAAGGATAGATCCCCTCTCTCATGGAAGCTTTTTTTCTTTACAACAAACACGTTCACACACATTTCTTTCACGAGCTTTGAAGCCCGCCCTCATTTTCCTCAGCAACATTCTTTCACGAGCTCCAACGCCCGCCTTTTTTTGAGCGCACGGGTCATCATGGTAACCGTGCCCCAGTGGGCGGGTCAGCTTGGGGCGGACGGCACCCTGCAGAGACGGCCCGGGATATAAAAACGAGCGAGAGAAAGCGTGAGGACGTTCTGTGATATAAAAAAATTGAGGAAAAAGCGAAAGAGGGACGTTCTGTGAGGAGACGTTCTGAGATATAAAAAAAAGTGAGGAAAAAGCGAAAGAGGACGTTCTGAGAGGAGAGAGACGTCTTGAAGAGAAAGATACGGAAGAGAAAAAGTGAGGAGCGGAAAAGCGAAAGGAGAGAGGTAAAAGCAAAGGGCGAGAGAAGCGGACCAGGAAAGCGGGGGTCTGACCAGCGCCGAAGAGACAATTCGCCCTTCCAGTACTTCGGCAAGCGAGCGTTGTGGTGCGCGTGTGGTGTGAGCAGTGCCGCCAACAAGTGAGGGACGGGTCGATCACCAACAACACCAGGGTCTAAAACCGCGACGGACGATCTCGGTTGCCCTCCCAGACGTCGACTGGCGTTCAAGGCTGCCCCACGAGAGGATGCACGGCAAAGCTGGGTGCTGGCAACGGACGTGACATGCACGCACGCATTTTCAGGACGTTTTCACTTCACGGACGACTTTCTAGTGAGCGAGACGATTCTGCCCCCCCCCCTCCCCTCCCCCTGAATGATCTGCTGGGTACCCTTGTCTGCGTTTAGCTGTAAGTCAGTCAACCCCCGATAAGCATCTGCTTCTTTGTCTCTTTCCTGGCATTTTGATTGATTTTGCTTTTGAAATTCATTCTTTATTTACCTCAGCAAATAAAAAGTTCTTTTTTATTTATTTATTTTATTATTAATAAATTATTTGTCGATTTCCAACCTGTCCTTTCCCTTCCATTGGTCTAGCATTGTCTGAACCGAGATAGACTGGGAGTAATTACCACAGATTTTGACCAAAAAATTTGTCGGCACGCACCAGCGGTTAAAACGCCCCGCCCCCTAAATTAAAAATCTAATCAGATAACATTGGTGCTTTGCCGAGGGATGCTCCCCGCTCAGGTAACCACATGACCTCTAGTTAAACGGAATAATTAGACGGCGGACACTGGAACTCGTGGTTGACTGGTGGCGTTCGTGGTTTTAAAACAACCCACCGGACCATAACTTGTTAATTGTGAACGGTGGCCCCAGGTCCGGCTCTACCGAGGACAACGGGGATTAATCCCCCTGAGTGACAAAGCTGGTGTATCGGTACCCGTGGCTGCAACAGTGCTTTCACAATCATTTATAAAACGACTTTCATAACTATCGTTTGAACCCAAACTCTCGTATCATAACTGTCTTCTGTTTCCAACAGAGATACTATCATTCACTCGCATAATCTTCAAAATCTTCAGTTGAATAATGACTCATATTTAATTAGTAGAAAAAAAACATTACCATCTATATTATACTTTTTTCACCAACAGATTCAACAACTACATTTTTTATATAAAGGTAATTTTAAAATGATCCTGAACTACTATTGAACGAAATGTCATTTCACCTGATAGATTAACATCCTTTATTTCATCAGGATTTCCATCTTTCGGTGTTGTTGAAAAAAAATACAAATTTCTCCTTGCATATTACAGATGGTCTTATCTATTCTTTCTAAAGCTTCATCCATGAGGTTTTTCCGTTCAAACACCCTACCGTCAAGCTGCGCGTCAGCATGGACAGGTGCCCGTCGCCCCTTCCGCTCATCGACGTTCGCCAATGTAGACGCGGTCACGACAGTGGTGCGCAATCCGACGTGTGATCCATCGATCAGTTCCTAGCACATGGCTTCTCCCGAAACGATCTTCGTCCTGTGTCGCTCAACTTACAAGCCGCCAACAAGTCTTAAAATCAAAATCGATGGCGCCTTTTTCGGCGTCCTTGAGCGCCGCGATCCTCAGGAGAACGTAATGTCACGCCGTGCGATCTACGTCAGCACGGACATCCACTGCCTCTTCCTGTCGCACGAGTCCCTTCTTGCCCTCGGGATCTTGCCGCCCAACTTCCCGACTATCAGTGGCGCTCACAAGCTGCCCAGCGACTCCGAGACTCAATCTTCTATTGGTGCGATCAGAGCGCTGAACGCTGGATGCAGGCACGGGCTGAGGGCAACGAGGACTTTCGGCTGCCCCAGACGCCAAGCCCCTCTGGAGCGACCCTCGTTTCTTCCCTTCCCCTGCACCCGGAGAACAGCAAGATGCGAGATTGGCTGCTTGACCGTTTCTCAGCGTCCACCTTTAACACATGCCCCCACACCCTCTACCAGTCCATGGATGGCCCGCCGGTGGAAATACACCTGGACGAGGCGGCCGTCCCTTCGTGCGTGCCACAC
Organism: Eptatretus atami; assembly: GCA_035128595.1. NCBI lineage: Eukaryota > Metazoa > Chordata > Myxini > Myxiniformes > Myxinidae > Eptatretus > Eptatretus atami. Next base: position 83,879,975 of record CM068967.1, read on the forward strand.
CGCTGCACCAATCCCCGTACACTGCAGAAGAAAAGCATATGAGGACCTGCTACATGACGAAGCCCTCGGCGTCATAGAACGGATCCCTACGGCGAGCCGGCCACATGGTGCCACAGGATGGTAGTCACACGCAAGCACGACGGCACCTCGCGCTGGACAGTGGATCTTTCCCCACTCAACCGGTTCTGCAAGAGGGAACCGTTCGCCGCCGAGTCACCCTTCCACCTCGCTCGTCGAATACCAGGAATACATGGAAGACCGTAACAGACGCCTGAATGGCTACCATTCCACCCCTCCTCGCGAATCCGACCATCCACTTGACAACGTTCATCACCCCGTTCGGCAGATGGCACTCCTGTCGAGCTCCACAGGGCTATCTCGCTTCGGTGCGATGGCTACAACCACCGCTTCGACGCAATCTTGTCTGACTTCGGCGCAAGGAGAGGTGCGTTGACGACACCACCCACTACGACGAGGAATTGGAGTCTCACTGGTGGCGGACCATAGACTTTTTGAAGACTGTCAGTGACGCAGGCTGGTATTGAATCTGGACAAGTTTGTTTGCGCAACGGAAGGTGGAGTTCGCCGGCTTCCGCATCACCGACACCTCCATCGAACCTCTGGCTAAGTTCCTAGACGCCATCAGGGACTTTCCGACGCCCAACTCCACCACAGACATTCGCAGCTGGTTCGGCTTAATGAACCAGGTGGAGCAACTATGCTCAGCTGAGGGACTAATTGGCCATATTCAAGCCATTCCTCAATCCGAAGTACAAGTTTTTCTGGACCTCTACCGACGAGCGTTTCAGGCCTCGAAATTGCCATCATCTCAGCGATCCAGGAAGGAGTGAGAATTTTCGACATGGCAAAGAAGACCTTCCTCAGGCCTGATTGGTCTACAAACGGCATCGGTACTCTTGCTCCAGAAACATGCGGATGCCACTCGGAAGCACCTGACTGCTACCCGGGTGGGTGGCACATCATTCTCGCCGGCTCTCGCTTCCTCTCCGGCGCAGAGTCGAGATATGCACCGATTGAAGGGGAAGCACTTGCTTCGCATGGGGTCTGAAACAAACCAGTTTCTTCACGCAGGGTTCCGACAACTTGCTAGTCGTGACGGACCACAAACCATTGTGTCAAGATTTTTGGTTGACCGCGCCCTTTGATGAGATTACCAACACCAGACTCTTTTGGCTGAAGCAGCGCACCTTGCCTTGGCGCTTCTCCATCATACACATGCCTGGGAGGTCCAATTTGGCCGCCGATGCGACGTCTCGCCATCCTTCGCCGTCGATTGCAGTAATGCGCTGTCGTCGATCAAATGGAACATGCGCTCGCCGCTGCGATCCGGCACGAAGCCGCCGAGATTTCGGCGCTATCTGGTCTCGAATCGTCGAAGAAACCCATAACGACGACAACATGCATGCCCTAGTCCAGACGGTCGCGAACAGCTTCCCAGTAACTGACAAAGACTTGCCTCCTGCTTCCCCCTTCTGGCAGCACCGCGATGCGCTCTACATCTCAGACGGTGCTGTCCTTTTGAGGATCGAGTCGTTGTTCCGCCCTTGCTCCGCCATACTGTTTTGGGACAACCTCCACGCGCTCACTAAGGCACTTCGTCTGGGAGCTCCACGCACGTGCCATAGTCTTCTGGCCGGGGATCACTTGCAGACATTCATGCGATATGCGCAGCATGCGCCGACTGCAACCCGCAATGCGCCGTCGCAGCCTCCTCTTCCTGCAGCATGAACGGTGCCTCCATCGATCATTTCGAATCTTGTCTACGCTGACTATTTCGATTTTGCAGGACACCATTACTTGGTTGTCGGTGACCGCTTGGCGGGTTGGTCGGAAGCATTTGCGTGTCCTCCCGGTTCCTCGCACGCAGGCTCCGCAGGCCTCATTCTGGTTCCTCTGATCACAATTCTCCACTTTTGGCGTACCGGAAGAACTCTCTAGCGACGGTGGGCCGAAGTTCACGGCTGGTGTTACCCGTGATGTCAAGCATCGCATCTCATCCTCATACCACCCTCAATTGAACGGCAGAGCAGAGGTTGCAGTCAAAACCACCAAGCGGCTTCTGAGATCCAACGTCGGTCCCACCGGAATACTCGACAACGGACCGCTTCCTGCGAGCCCTCCTTCAACTAAGAAACACGCCCGACCCCGACTGCGACTGCCGACATTTCGCCCACCCAAATCATCTTTGGGAAGCCGCTGCGAGACTCGCTGCTTTTTTGTGAACCGACTGGAAAAGTTTTTCCAACCCCATCAGGCCTACATGGTGGGAGGCCTGGGAAATGAAAGAGTGCGTTTGCTTCGCACACACTACGCTCGGTCGCAGGAGTCTCTGAACATCCACGCTCGCCCTGCGCTCCCTCTCCGTGCCGGAGACAGATGTTTCATGCAAAATGGTGCGGGAAATCATCCCAAGCGAATGGGACAGAACCGGCACGGTCACCGAGGTGTTGGATCATGGACAAATACTGTGTCAAGATTGACGGTTCGGGGAGGGTGACAACACGGAATCGCAAATTCCTCCGCGCATTCGTCCCGGTTTCAACGGACATTACCATGCCCGCTCCCACCCCGTCATACCCGCCGCGGCGAGACTCGTGGCCACCAAAAGGACGTCACGCCTTCACTCAACCTCCTCAGTGTCAGTTTCTTGCACAAGATCCGCCTGCCCCTGATCAGACACCAGAAAGCCGCCTCTGCTTATCACGCTGTCAACTCCTCCTCGCATGGCTCCGCCCCATCGAACCGTGTCACGCCACCTTCCTCACCTACAGACCCATCGCTCCGACTTCACCACCCACGCCTCCTACTGCACATCAGTTGAGCGACTCGAAAACCGGCCTGGCAGGAATCGGGTGACTGGTGATGCAGTAGATAGCATCGCTGGTGTGGGGATAAAGAGCGATTGTCATTGCCCTATGTCCTAGTGTCTTGTGCATTTGTCCGTTATTATTTTATTCATTATAGTTGGACATGATCGTTGTTTCGTATTATCATTAGTGCAATTGTATATCGCCAGTTAGTAATGTTCAATATGCAAATGCCGATATGAGATCTTCATTGTGGTTGATTGGCATTTTCCTGTGTACCCTATCGTGTGAAAGTAGTCAGGACTAATAGCGAATGTAGTGAGCTTCATAGCAAACGCAGTGAGCTTCATACTAACGCATTGCACATGAGAGAATAGGAAACAACAACAACATAATACCCTGGCAATTTGGGATCCGTGTCGTTGCTATGACCCTTTTGCTTTCCGGTTTTTCTTAAACGCTGTGTGGTGTATAAACACGATTTGGGTTTTATTTCTATCTTGTGAATATTACTTAACGCGTGCACATGAGAGAATAGGAAAACAACAACACAATACCATGGCAATTTTGGAATCCGTGTCGTTGGCTATGACCCTTTTGCTTCCAGTTTTTTTTTTGCTTCCGCTTTTTTGGCATGGGGAATGATGCATGCCGGGAGATAAAGGCATCATCGGAGACATGAAAGACCCAAATATCAGACAGGTGTATATTTCCTCCACTGATTTTTAATAAAGATATCTCCCGCATCATCAAAAAATACTTTTTAATCGTGATTTACATTATTTGATCGCTTGATCCCGAATCCAGGCCGAAGTAACCGGAAATTGCCGTCAAAATCATCAGCTGTGCGGCGCTTACACGTACCACGTATTAGTGGCAGTATACAGTTGTGAACAAGTTATAGGTAAAGTCAGAAGCGAATGTAAGAAGAATTCTACGTTTCGCTTCTAGGCTTTGCCTATTCATATTATTGCCTATTTTCCCTTTTGGTTGCAGATAAAATGCCATTATCATCGTCAATAAAATGTTCAACTTGACAAAGAGTTCTTCAATGGTAATAGGAGAGAGGGGAATACAAATAAAAACGATTGTACACCAAGAGGGGAAGGATGGTAGGCTCAAGGAGCCTGATAAGGACAAGGTCGACGAAAACTCTACAAAATCGCCCGATTTTTGAACAAACCCCGAACTAGGAACACACAGTAACGTGTAGGTGAGAAAATAAACAGTTAAAACGGGACAGAACCGACAGGAAACTTAAACTTTGAGCAAGTTGGCAGAGAATGTTGAATGTCCACATTGCTGTATGCAACAAGAGGTTTCCATCATGGATTTACCGTGTGGATGAACCGTGTATTTCGATGACCGAAACGGACATGGCTTCATCGGTTGAAACACGAGCACGTGGCTTGCTGTGCACGGCCGGAGTTTTTCCCGTGTTAGTGAAGTATCGATGTCTGGTGGTGGCGTGAACATTTGCAACCACCACGAATGATCATTGCACAGTGAAGGCTTGGATGACAGAAACAAACAAAACAAACAAACAAAATTCACGTTTTACCACAGACCCTCACGTTAGACAGTGTGTGCGAGGGAAGCGATCAGAAAGTTCGTCCGAGTTCGGTTGAGAACAAACACGATGAAAGGATGGTTTCCATGTCCATCAAGGCACAAATTATCCCAATGTCAGGGAAAACGAGCTCAGTAAACACGACGAACACCGCCGACGGACACAGCTGGAAAGGAAAAAAAAAAAAACATATCGCCAGGTTATACACTCATCGAACTGGGAGGACGAGGACATCGAGAGACGACGATGAGTCAAACATGTCTGTACCGGCCAGGATCGCCTTCCCTGGGTGCTTGGGCTTCATCCCGCGGAGGACGCCGCAGACAGTTCGCGGACACGCGTCGAACACTTCACAGGTTTTACCGGGAACATGTCCGCAATGACTTCGTGTCAGGAGGTTCGGCCGCAGAGTCTAAAAGGACGACAGTGAAGATAAGCGAGAAAGAGTCGTCCTCTTCACAGCTACAAGTCGGAATAGATATGGGAACGTAAAAAAAGGTGACGAAATCGATCGATCGATCGATCCACACAGGGCGGGAAGTTTGTAAACAAGAATTTATGGGCGCGGCCTTTTTAAAAATGAACTTCCGCGGTTTTTAATGAGCGTCTGGGCGCGTGTATGGTGTCCGGATCGGGAATTAAATCCGCCAAAACCATCGCGATGATTGCAAAAAAATTTAAATACAACAACGGTGAGGGAAGATAATTCCGATTGCAACTTTATGACGGTAAAAGACTCTCGATATGAGTCGACTCGAATAAATATCCATTGAGGCATTTAATCTGTCAGGTGGAGCTGTGGAGGCTCAGCGAGGTGAGAGGTCAGAATGAGGTAAGAAGGATGGGCGGGTGAGGGTCAGAATGAGGTAACAAGGATGGGCGGGGTGAGGGGGTCAGAATGAGGGAAACAAGGATGGGCGGGGTGAGGGGTCAGAATAAGGAAACCAAGGATGGCGGGTGAGGGGTCAGAATGAGGAAAAAACTAGGATGGGCGGGTAAGGGTCAAGAATAAGGCAACAAGGAATGGGTGGGTAAGGGGTCAGAATGAGGAAACAAGGATGGGCGGGGGTGATGGTCAGAATAAGGCAACAAGGATGGGCGGGGTTGAGGGTCAGAATAAGGCAACAGGATGGGCGGGTAAGGGTCAGAATGAGGAAAACAAGGATGGGGGGTGGTGATGGGTCAGAATGAGGAAACAAGATGGGCGGGGTGAGGAGGTCAGAATGAGGAAAACAATCCCACACATTCAACCTTTCATCCCAATCCACATGAGATGGGTCATTAAAGTATCTGTGAGATAAAGATACATCCACCACCACACATGCCACCATCACCACATCCACCACCACACATCCCATCAACACATCCACCACCACACATCCATCCGTAAACGATACAAATCCACCCCACGCATCCACCACCACACATCCATCCGTAAACGATACATCCACCACCACACATTCCACCGCCGTAAACGATACATCCACCACCACACATCCACACCACACATCCATCCGAAAACGGATAAACATCCCCACCCCCACCACTCCAGCCGTAAACGATACATCCACCACCACACATTCCACCACCACACATCATCCGTAAACGATACATCCACCACCACACAACCATCCGAAAACGATTACATCCCACAACCACACATCCACCACCACACATCCATCCTAAACGATCATCCACCACCACACATCCACCACCACACCCATCCGAAAACGATACATCCACCACCATACATCCATCCGTAAACGATACACCACCACCAACATCCATCCGTAAACGATACATCCACCACACACAACATCGAAAACGATACATCCACCACCACACATCCACCACCCACACATCCATCTGAAACGATACATTCCACACCCACAACCATCCGAAAACGATACTCCACCACCACACACCATTCGTAAACGAACATCCACCACCACACAACCATCGAAAACGATCACCACCACCACACATCCATCCAAAACGATACATCCACCACCCCAACATCCATCCGTAAACGATATCCACCACCACACATCCATCCGTAAACGATACATCACCCCAACATTCCATCCGTAAACGATACATCCTCCACCACACATCCATCCGTAAACGTACATCCACCACCACACATCCACCACCACACATCCATCCGAAAACGATTACATCCACCACCATACATCCATCCCGTAAACGATTACATCCACCACATACGATCATCCGTAAAACGATACATCCACACCACACAACCATCCGAAAACGAATTACATCCACCACCACACATCCACCACCACACATCCATCTGCTCAAACGTACATCCACCACCACACAACCATCCGAAAAACGATGACATCCCACCACCACACTCCATCCGTAACGATAACATCCACCACCACACATTCCATCCGTAAACGATACATCCACCACCATACAATCCATCCGTAAACGATACATCCACCACCACACATCCATCCGTAAAATCTACATCCACCACCACACATCACCACCACACATCCATCCGAAACGATACAATCCACCACCATACAATCCATCCGTTAAACGCATACATCCACCAACCACACATCCATCCGTAAACGATACATCCACCACCATACATCCATCCGTAAACGATACATCCACCACCACACATCCATCCGTAAACGATACATCCACCACCACACATCCACCCACAATCCATCCGAAAACGATACATCCACCACCATACATCCATCCGTAAACGATACATCCACCACCAACACCATCCTAAACGATCATCCACCACCATACATCCATCCGTAAACGATACATCCACCACCACACAAACCATCCGGAAAACGATACATCCCACCACACACCACCACCACACATCCATCTGTAAACGATACATCCACCACCACACAACATCCGAAAACGATACACCCACACCACACATCCATCCGTAAACGATACATCCACCACCACACAACCATCCGAAAACGATACATTCCACCACCACACATCCATCCGTAAACGATACATCCCACCACCATACATCCATCCGTAAACGATACATCCACCACCCACACATCCATCCGTAAACGATACATCCACCACCCAATCTATCCGTAAAACGATACATCCACCACCACACATCCACCACCACACATCCATCGAAAACGATACATCCACCACCATACATCCATCCATAAACGATACATCCACCACCACACATCCATCCGTAAACGATTACATCCACCACCACACATCCATCCGTAAACGATACATCCACCACCATACATCCATCCGAAAACGATACATCCACCACCACACATCCATCCGAAAACGATACATCCACCACACCACATCCACCACACACACATCACACACATCCCTAACGTACTCCCCACACAACCACCGACGATACATCCACCACCACACATCCCACCACATCCATCCGAAAGACTTACACCTCCACCACACCATCCATCCGTAAACGATACATCCACCACCACACATCCACCCCACATCCCGTAAACGATACATCCACCACCACACAACCTCCGGAAAACGATACATCACACCACACACTACCAACGAACATCCTACAACATCCCAACCATTCCAAAACACACCCACCATACATCCATCCGTGTAAACGATACATCCACCACACGATACATCAAACCATACCGTTACACAACATGCCACCACCACACATACATCCGTAAACGATTACTTCCACCACCAACATCCATCCGATAAACGATACATTCCTCCACCACACATCCATCCGTAAAACGATTACATCCACCACCACACATCCACCACCACACATCATCCGTAAAACGATACATCCACCACCATACATCATCCGTAAAACGATTACATCCACCACCATACAACCATCCGTAAACGTCATCCCATAATCCACCGTAACGACATTCCACATCCATCCGTAAACGATACATCCACCACCAACATCCATTCCGGTAAACGATTACAATCTC
>CM068967.1:83888395-83904165 GCA_035128595.1 Eptatretus atami
AATTTTGACATAAAAATCATACGACCGCCAAAACTTTGAGAGCTAGGATGACAATATTTTTTATGCATAACCGAGGTCATTCCCCACCTAAAGTCTTGAAACCATTTTGTTCTATCTCGAACACCTTGCCCGTGGCGCCCCCAAAATGTCAACATGATGTGGTACGAGTACAGGTTATTAGCTGCAAAATGTCGAAAACCCGGTTTCGTTCCAACAACTTTTCAAAATTTGACCTTTGCATAACCTTTAAAGTCACAAAACAATGTTGTGGACATTAAAATAAGGAAACAGGATACGTGCTATAGCTTATTGGAGTTAGTTCGTCGAAGAAGGTCGAAAACCGGTTTGATTCCCACAACTTTGAAAATTTGACCTTTGTGAACTTTAAAGGTCAAAGGTCAAGGATTATGACCTTTGGTGCAAAATTTCCTCTGGAACATTCCAGGAACAATATACAACGTCATATAGGCTATATGGCATTTTGCACTCCTCGGATTATCCATACTTTGATGAAATCAGCGTAAAAACAAACTTGAAGGGGCGCCACGGGCAAGGTGTTCGAGTAGAACAAAATGGTTTTCAAGACTTTAGGTGGGAATGACCTCGGTTATGCATAAAAAATATTGTCATCCTAGCTCTCAAAGTTTTGGCGGTCGTATGATTTTATGTCAAAATTCGCAAATTTCTAAGTTCGTGACCTTGTGACGAAAATTAAAAATCGAGCTCGTGGGCTATGCAGGTGCCATTGGGCTAACCAAATACCAAAACCCCTGCCACATTCGACAAACCCCCTCGGAGAGATGTAACTTGAAATCGGCTACCCCCTAAAAAACATGTTTTTCGGGCGTGGTCCGCCCATAATGGGCGCAGCACGCCCATTCTCAGGAAAACACCAATAGATCATTGATATAACCTCCCACCCAAATTTTATCAGGATCAGATCAAAACCCACGGAGCTATGCTCGGACAGACAGACACACCCATAACGAATATAGTGGTCACTTACTGACTCGTGAACCAATAAATCATCAATCCACGAAACTGGTCGTCATTTGTTCAGTCTCTTCTCTTTAAGAAAGGTGCATTTATCACCCTCGTACTTTTACATTCATTTCTCAAATCAATCTTGTAAAGCAATCATTTTTGGTTGTAAATCTCAATTATATTCCTTTTTATATTTTTTATCATCATTAATGAGAAGATAATCACAGAATTACATTGTTTATAGGCTTTTTACTGTTTAATCCCCGTCTTTTACACGCAGGACAATTCTCAAATTTGTCGTGTGGAGAATCAGGAAATTCAGGGCTCAAAAATAGTAAGCTATTGATATTTATAAAGAAAAACTTTACTTCAAAATAAAATATCTTCGGTACTTTCATTGGTGTGTTATGGATTTTAGATCGGTCTACTGAAGCATCCACACATCCAGGTCCTCAGACAGTTATTTCCTTAAATGCATGTTCAATTAGCCCCATCCCCATGTCTAATGGGATCTTAAATGTGATGCGTTGAGAAGGGTAAAGGATAGATCCCCTCTCTCATGGAAGCTTTTTTTCTTTACAACAAACACGTTCACACACATTTCCTTTCACGAGCTTTGAAGCCCGCCCTCATATTTTCCTCAGCAACATTCTTTCACGAGGCTCCAACGCCCGCCTTTTTTGAGCGCACGGGTCATCATGGTAACCGTGCCCCAGTGGGCGGGTCAGCTTGGGCGGACGGCACCCTGCAGAGACGGCCCGGGGATATAAAAACGCAGCGAGAGAAAGCGTGAGGACGTTCTGTTGATATAAAAAATTGAGGAAAAAGCGAAAGAGGGACGTTCTGTGAGGAGACGTTCTGAGATATAAAAAAAAGTGAGAAAAGCGAAAGAGGGACGTTCTGGAGGAGAGAGACGTCTTGAAGAGAAAGATACGGAGAGAAAAAAGTGAGGAGCGGAAAAGCGAAAGGAGAGAGTAAAAGCAAAGGCGAGAGAAGCGACCAGGAAAGCGGGGTGGTCCTGACCAGCGCCGAAAGAGACAATTCGCCCTTCCAGTACTTCGGCAAGCGAGCGTGTGGTGCGCGGTGTGGTGTGAGCAGTGCCGCCAACAAGTGAGGGACGGGTCGATCACCAACAACACCAGGGTTCTAAAACCGCGACGGACGATCTCGGTTGCCCTCCCAGACGTCGACTGGCGTTCAAGGCTGCCCCACGAAGAGGATGCACGGCAAAGCTGGGTGCTGGCAACGGACGTGACATGCACGCACGCATTTTCAGGACAGTTTTTCACTCACGGACGACTTTCTAGTGAGCGAGACGATTCTGCCCCCCCCCCTCCCCTCCCCTGAATGATCTGCTGGGTACCCTTGTCTGCGTTTAGCTGTAAGTCAGTCAACCCCCGATAAGCATCTGCTCTTTGTCTCTTTCCTGGCATTTTGATTGATTTTGCTTTTGAAATATTCATCTTTATTTACCTCAGCAAATTAAAAAGTTCTTTTTATTTATTTATTTTATTATTATAAATTATTTGTCGATTTCCAACCTGTCCTTTCCCTTCCATTGGTCTAGCATTGTCTGAACCGAGATAGACTGGGATGGTAATTACCACAGATTTGACCAAAAAATTTGTCGCACGCACCAGCGGTTAAAACGCCCCGCCGCCCTAATTAAAAATCTAATCAGATAACATTGGTGCTTTGCGAGGGCATGCTCCCCGCTCAGGTAACCACATGACCTCTAGTTAAACGGAATAATTAGACGGCGGACACTGGAACTCGTGGTTGACTGGTGGCGTTCTGGTTTTAAAACAACCCACCGGACCATAACGTTTTAATTGTGAACGGTGGCCCCAGGTCCGGCTCTACCGAGGACAACGGGGATTAATCCCCTGAGTGACAAAGCTGGTGTATCGGTACCCGTGGCTGCAACAGTGCTTTCACAATCATTTATAAAACGACTTTCATAACTATCGTTTGAACCCAAACTCTCGGTATCATAACTGTCTTCTGTTCCAACAGAGATACTATCATCACTCGCATAATCTTCAAAATCTTCAGTTGAATAATGACTCATATTTAATTAGTAGAAAAAAAAACATTACCATCTATATATACTTTTTTCACCAACAGATTCAACAATACATTTTTTATATTAAAGGTAATTTTAAAATGATCCTGAACTACTATTGAACGAAATGTCATTTCACCTGATAGATTAACATCCTTTATTTCATCAGATTTCCATCTTTCGGTTGGTGTTGAAAAAAAATACAAATTTCTCCTTGCATATTACAGATGGTCTTATCTATTCTTTCTAAAGCTTCATCCATGAGGTTTTTCCGTCAAACACCCTACCGTCAAGCTGCGCGTCAGCATGGACAGGTGCCCGTCGCCCCTTCCGCTCATCGACGTTCGCCAATGTAGACGCGGTCACGACAGTGGTGCGCAATCCGACGTGTGATCCATCGATCAGTTCCTAGCACATGGCTTCCTCCCGAAACGATCTTCGTCCTGTGTCGCTCAACTTACAAGCCGCCAACAAGTTCTTAAAATCAAAATCGAATGGCGCCTTTTTCGGCGTCCTTGAGCGCCGCGATCCTCAGGAGAACGTAATGTCACGCCGTGCGATCTACGTCAGCACGGACATCCACTGCCTCTTCCTGTCGCACGAGTCCCTTCTTGCCCTCGGGATCTTGCCGCCCAACTTCCCGACTATCAGTTGGCGCTCACAAGCTGCCCAGCGACTCCGAGACTCATTTCTATTGGTGCGATCAGAGCGCTGAACGCTGGATGCAGGCACGGCGCTGAGAGGCAACGAGGACTTTCGGCTGCCCCAGACGCCAAGCCCCTCTGGAGCGACCCTCGTTTCTTCCCTTCCCCTGCACGCGAGACAGCAAGATGCGAGATTGGCTGCTTGACCGTTTCTCAGCGTCCACCTTTAAACACATGCCCCCACCACCCTCTACCAGTCATTGGTGGCCCGCCGGTGGAAATACACCTGGACGAGGCGGCCGTCCCTCGTGCGTGCCACACCGCTGCACCAATCCCCGTACACTGCAGAAGAAAGCATATGAGGACCTGCTACATGACGAAGCCCTCGGCGTCATAGAACGGATCCCCTACGGCGAGCCGGCCACATGGTGCCACAGGATGGTAGTCACACGCAAGCACGACGGCACCTCGCCTGGACAGTGGATCTTTCCCACTCAACCGGTTCTGCAAGAGGGAACCGTTCGCCGCCGAGTCACCCTTCCACCTCGCTCGTCGAATACCAGGAATACATGAAGACCGTAACAGACGCCTGAATGGCTACCATTCCACCCCTCCTCGCGAATCCGACCATCACTTGACAACGTTCATCACCCCGTTCGGCAGATGGCACTCCTGTCGAGCTCCACAGGGGCTATCTCGCTTCGGTGCATGGCTACAACCACCGCTTCGACGCAATCTTGTCTGACTTCGGGCGCAAGAGAGGTGCGTTGACGACACCACCCACTACGACGAGGAATTGGAGTCTCACTGGTGCGGGACCATAGACTTTTTGAAGACTGTCAGTGACGCAGGCGTGGTATTGAATCTGGACAAGTTTGTTTGCGCAACGGAAGGTGGAGTTCGCCGGCTTCCGCATCACCGACACCTCCATCGAACCTCTGGCTAAGTTCCTAGACGCCATCAGGACTTTCCGACGCCCCAACTCCACCACAGACATTCGCAGCTGGTTCGGCTTAATGAACCAGGTGAGCAACTATGCTCAGCTGAGGGACATAATTGGCATATTCAAGCCATTCCTCAATCCGAAGTACAAGTTTTTTCTGGACCTCTACTCGACGAGCGTTTCAGGCCTCGAAAGTTGCCATCATTCTCAGCGATCCAGGAAGGAGTGAGAATTTTCGACATGGCAAAGAAGGACCTTCCTCAGGCCTGATTGGTTCCAAACGGCATCGGATACTCTTGCTCCAGAAACATGCGGATGCCACGTCGAAGCACCTGACTGCTACCCGGGTGGGTGGCACATCATTCTCGCCGGCTCTCGCTTCCTCTCCGGCGCAGAGTCGAGATATGCACCGATTGAAGGGGAAGCACTTGCTTCGCATGGGGTCTGAAACAAACCAGTTTCTTCACGCAGGGTTGCGACAACTTGCTAGTCGTGACGGACCACAAACCATTGCGTCAAGATTTTTGGTTGACCGCCGCCCTTTGATGAGATTACCAACACCAGACTCTTTTGGCTGAAGCAGCGCACCTTGCCTTGGCGCTTCTCCATCATACACATGCCTGGGAGGTCCAATTTGGCCGCCGATGCGCGTCTCGCCATCCTTCGCCGTCGATTGCAGTAATGCGCTGTCGTCGATCAAATGGAACATGCGCTCGCCGCTGCGATCCGGACGAAGCCGCCGAGATTTCGGCGCTATCTGGTCTCGAATCGTCGAAGAAACCCATAACGACGACAACATGCATGCCCTAGTCCAGACGGTCGCGAACAGCTTCCCAGTAACTGACAAAGACTTGCCTCCTGCTTCCCCCTTCTGGCAGCACCGCGATGCGCTCTACATCTCAGACGGTGCTGTCCTTTTGAGGATCGAGTCGTTGTTCCGCCCTTGCTCCGCCATACTGTTTTGGGACAACCTCCACCGCGCTCACTAAGGCACTTCGTCTGGGAGCTCCACGCACGTGCCATGTTCTTCTGGCCGGGGATCACTGCAGACATTCATGCGATATGCGCAGCATGCGCCGACTGCAACCGCAATGCGCCGTCGCAGCCTCCTCTTCCTGCAGCATGAACGGTGCCTCCATCGATCTCATTCGAATCTGTCTACGCTGACTATTTCGATTTTGCAGGACACCATTACTGGTTGTCGGTGACCGCTTGGCGGGTTGGTCGGAAGCATTTGCGTGTCCTCCCGTTCCTCGCACGCAGGCTCCGCAGGCCTCATCTGGTTCCTCTGATCACAATTCTCCACTTTTGGGCGTACCGGAAGAACTCTCTAGCGACGGGTGGCCGAAGTTCACGGCTGGTGTTACCCGTGATGTCAAGCATCGCATTCTCATCCTCATACCACCCTCAATTGAACGGCAGAGCAGAGTTGCAGTCAAAACCACCAAGCGGCTTCTGAGATCCAACGTCGGTCCCACCGGAATACTCGACAACGGACCGCTTCCTGCGAGCCCTCCTTCAACTAAGAAACACGCCCGACCCCGACTGCGACTGCCGACATTTCGCCCACCCAAATCATCTTTGGGAAGCCGCTGCGAGACTCGCTGCTTTTTTGTGAACCGACTGGAAAAGTTTTCCAACCCATCAGGCCTACATGGTGGGAGGCCTGGGAAATGAAAGAGTGCGTTTGCTTCGCACACACTACGCTCGGTCGCAGGAGTCTCTGAACATCCACGCTCGCCCTGCGCTCCCTCTCCGTGCCGGAGACAGATGTTTCATGCAAAATGGTGCGGGAAATCATCCCAAGCGATGGGACAGAACCGGCACGGTCACCGAGGTGTTGGATCAGTGACAAATACTGGTGTCAAGATTGACGGTTCGGGGAGGGTGACAACACGGAATCGCAAATTCCTCCGCGCATTCGTCCCGGTTTCAACGGACATTACCATGCCCGCTCCCACCCCGTCATACCCGCCGCGGCGAGACTCGTGGCCACCAAAGGACGTCACGCCTTCACTCAACCTCCTCAGTGTCAGTTTCTTGCACAAGATCCGCCTGCCCCTGATCAGACACCAGAGAAGCCGCCTCTGCTTATCACGCTGTCAACTCCTCCTCGCATGGCTCCGCCCCATCGAACCGTGTCACGCCACCTTCCTCACCTACAGACCCATCGCTCCGACTTCACCACCCACGCCTCCTACTGCACATCAGTTGAGCGACTCGAAAACCGGCCTGGCAGGAATCGGGTGACTGGTTGATGCAGTGATAAGCTCGTGGTGTGGGGATAAAGAGCGATTGTCATTGCCCTATGTCCTAGTGTCTTGTGCATTTGTCCGTTATTATTTTATTCATTATAGTTGGACATGATCGTTGTTTGTATTATCATTAGTGCAATTGTATATCGCCAGTTAGTAATGTTCAATATGCAAATGCCGATATGAGATCTTCATTGTTGGTTGATTGGCATTTTCCTGTGTACCCATATCGTGTGAAAGTAGTCAGGACTAATAGCGAATGTAGTGAGCTTCATAGCAAACGCAGTGAGCTTCATACTAACGCATTGCACATGAGAGAATAGGAAACAACAACAACATAATACCCTGGCAATTTGGAATCCGTTCGTTTGCTATGACCCTTTTGCTTTCCGGTTTTTCTTAAACGCTGTGTGGTGTATAAACACGATTTGGGTTTTATTTCTATCTTGTGAATATTACTTAACGCTGTGCACATGAAGAATAGGAAAACAACAACACATATACCATTGGCAATTTTGGAATCCGTGTCGTTGGCTATGACCCTTTTGCTTCCAGTTTTTTTTTTGCTTCCGCTTTTTTGGCATGGGGAATGATGCATGCCGGGAGATAAAGGCATCATCGGAGACATGAAAGACCCAAATATCAGACAGGTGTATATTTCCTCCACTGATTTTTAATAAAGATATCTCCCGCATCATCAAAAATACTTTTTAATCGTGATTTACATTATTTGATCGCTTGATCCCGAATCCAGGCCGAAGTAACCGGAAATTGCCGTCAAAATCATCAGCTGTGCGGCGCTTACACGTACCACGTATTAGTTGGCAGTATACAGTTGTGAACAAGTTATAGGTAAAGTCAGAAGCGAATGTAAGAAGAATTCTACGTTTCGCTTCTAGGCTTTGCCTATTCATATTATTGCCTATTTTCCCTTTTGGTTGCAGATAAAATGCCATTATCATCGTCAATAAAATGTTCAACTTGACAAAGAGTTCTTCATGGTAATAGGGAGAGAGGGAATACAAATAAAAACGATGTACACCAAGAGGGGAAGGATGGTAGGCCTCAGGAGCCTGATAAGGACAAGGTCGACGAAAACTCTCAAAATCGCCCGATTTTTGAACAAACCCCGAACTAGGAACACACAGTAACGTGTAGGTGAGAAAATAAACAGTTAAAACGGGACAGAACCGACAGGAAACTTAAACTTTGAGCAAGTTTGGCAGAGAATGTTGAATGTCCACATTGCTGTATGCAACAAGAGGTTTCCATCATGGATACCGTGTGGATAACCGTGTATTTCGATGATGCACGAAACGGACATGGCTTCATCGGTTGAAACACGAGCACGTGGCTTGCTGTGCACGGCCGGAGTTTTTCCCGTGTTAGTGAAGTATCGATGTCTGGTGGTGGCGTGAACATTTGCAACCACCACGAATGATCATTGCCACAGTGAAGGCTTGGATGACAGAAACAAAAAACAAACAAACAAAAATTCACGTTTTACCACAGACCCTCACGTTAGACAGTGTGTGCGAGGGAAGCGATCAGAAAGTTCGTCCGAGTTCGGTTGAGAAACAACACGATGAAAGGATGGTTTCCATGTCCATCAAGGCACAAATTATCCCAATGTCAGGGAAAACGAGCTCAGTAAACACGACGAACACCGCCGACGGACACAGCTGGAAAAGGAAAAAAAAAAAAACATATCGCCAGGTTATACACTCATCGAACTGGGGCGGACGAGGACTCGAGAGACGACGATGAGTCAAACATGTCTGTACCGGCCAGGATCGCCTTCCCTGGGTGCTTGGGCTTCATCCCGCGGAGGACGCCGCAGACAGTTCGCGGACACGCGTCGAACACTTCACAGGTTTTACCGGGAACATGTCCGCAATGACTTCGTGTCAGGAGGTTCGGCCCCGCGAAGTCTTAAAAGGACGACAGTGAAGATAAGCGAGAAAGAGTCGTCCTCTTCACAGCTACAAGTCGGATAGATATGGGAACGTAACAAAAAGGTGACGAAATCGATCGATCGTCGATCCACACAGGGCGGGAAGTTTGTAAACAAGAATTTATTGGGCGCGGCCTTTTTAAAAATGAACTTCCGGGTTTTAATGAGCGTCTGGGCGGGTATGGTGAGTCCGATCCGGGAATAAATCGGGCGCGTGCATATGACGTGATCTCGGAGCGATGATGATGCATATAATTATACAATCAGCCAAAACACAGTCGTGCGAGGGGTAGATTCAGAATGAGAACAAAGGACTTCGAATGAGGCGAAAAATCTGAGGCTTCAATAACATGATCGGTGGAGGTGTGAGGCGGATCGCGGGTGAGGAGTCAGAATAGACACAAGGATGGGCGGGTGAGGGTTCAGAATGAGGAAAAGATGGGCGCGGTTGAGTGGATTCAGAATGACGGAACAGGATGGGCGGGGTGAGGGTCAGAAAGGAAACAAGATGGCGAGGGTGAGAGGGTCAGAATGAGGAAAATGGGGGGGTTGAGGTCAGAATGGGAACAAGGATGGGGCGGGTGAGGGTCAGAATGAGGAAACAAGGATGGGCGGGGTGATGGGTCAGAATGAGGGGAAACAAGGATGGGCGGGGTGAGGGGTCAGAATAGAGGAAACCAAGGATGGCGAGGGTGAGGGGTCAGAACCGAGGCAAAAACCTAAGATGGGCGGGAATTGAGCGAGTCAAGAATGAGGCAAACAAGGCATAACGGCGTCCGGGTGAGGAGTCAGAATGAGGCCAACAAGGATCGGCGTGGGGTGACGAGTCAGAATAGAGGCAACAAGGATGGGCGGGTAGGAGTCAGAATCGACCGGCAACAGGATGGCGTACGATGGTCAGAAAATGAGGAAATACAAGGATGGGCGGGTCGCGACGGGTCAGAAAGGAAAACAAAAGGATGGGTGGGGGTGAGGGGTCAGAATGAGGACAACCAATCCCCACACATTCGAACCTTTCATCCCATCCACATTGAGATGGGTCATTAAAGTATCTGTGAGATAAAGATACACATCCACCACCACACCATACGACCGTCCACCACCACACATCCCATCACACATCCACCACCACACATCCATCCACCATCCACACATCCCCCCCACACACCATCCGAAACGATACATCCCCACACACATCCCCGTAAACGCACCCACACCACACATCCATCGAAAAACGATACATACACCCCACTCCACCTAAACGATACATCCACCACCACACATCACACCACACATCATCCGTAAACGATACATCCACCACCACACAACCATCGAAAACGATATCCCACCACCACACATCCCACACACATCCACCCACACATCCACAAACACATCCACCACACACATCCGTAACGATACATACACACACCACCACATACATCCATCCGTAAACGATCCACCACCCCAACAACTGAAAACGAATCCACACATCCACCACCACCACCGTAAACGATACATCACCACCACACAAACCATCCGAAAACGAACATCACACATCCTAACATACATCCACCACCACACATCCATCCGAAAACGATACATCCATCACCACATCCATAAACGATACAGCCACCACACATCCATCCGTAAACGATACATCACCACCAACACATCCACCACCACCACTCCATCCGAAAACGATACATCCACCACATACATCCATCCCGTTTAAACGATACATCCACCACCAACATCCATCCGTAAAACGTACATCCACACCACACAACCATCCGAAAACGCATACATCCACCACCACACATCCACCACCACACATTCCATTCTGTAAACGATACATCCACCCACCCACACAACCATCCGAAAACGATAACATCCACCACCACACATCCATCCGGTAAACGATACATCACCACATAAATCCACGGTAAACGATACATCCACCACACAACATTCCGCAAAACGATACATCCACCACCACACATCAACACCATCCATAAACGATACATCCACCACCATACATCCATCCGTTAAACGAATACATCCACCACCACACATTCCATCCGTAAACGATACATCCACCACCATTACATCCATCCGTAAACGATACATCCACCACCACACATCCATCCGTAAACGATACATCCACCACCACACAATCCACACCACAATCCATCCCGAAAACGATAACATCCACCACCATACATCCATCCGTAAACGATACATTCCACCACCATACATCCATCCGTAAACGATACATCCACACCACACACAACCATCCGAAAACGATACATCCCACACCACACTATCCACCACCACATCATCCATCTGTAAACGATACATCCACCACCACACAACCATCCGAAAACGATACACCCACCACCACACATCCATCCGTAAACGATACATCCACCACCACACAACCATCCGAAAACGATACACCACCACCACACATCCATCCGATAAACGATACATCCACCACCATAATCCATCCGTAAACGATACATCCACCACCACACATCCATCCTGTAAACGATACATCCACAACCACAACATCCAACCACCACACATCCACCACCACACATCCATCGAAAACGATACATCCACCACCATACATCCATCCGTAAACGATACATCCACCACCACAATCCATCCGTAAACGATTACATCCACACCACACATCCATCCAATAAACGATACATCCACCACACATCCCCCCACATCCATCTCGTAAAACGATACATCCACCACCACACATCCATCCGTAAACGATACATCACCACCACACATCCATCCGTAAACGAGAACCATCGGGATATTTGCCCAGTTATCCAGGAGCCCAGGGGTGTTCGCATGCCTAAAAGGCCCCCTAAGTTACCCCACTATTTTTCTGAAAAAGCATCACTGGGGCATCATTTTAGCGAGGGTAGGACATTCTGTAACCCGGCAGTAATCTTGCTAGGGATGGTTTTGAGCTATCTCGACCATACTGAAAGTTTCCGCAAAAATTTGGGGTAGGGAAAATTGCAAATCTTCTAACTCAGTAAGAGCGAAATGAGCTATTTGCATGGAATACCCCTCAAAATGTTAGCTTATAGGGTATGCTACAAGATGAATAAGAGAAAGATAAAATTGGGTCAAGGTCAAGGTCACCAGAGGTCTCAAGCAATGGCACTCCTAATTTGGACACTTGCTTTAAAATCTGGGCCTTTAAAACTTTAAAAATTACAACAGATCCCAGTTTAAACTGTTTTATTCTTTTATTTGCAGATTATGCAGTAGAGATTACTACATAGGAAAGTTTTTTAAATTATTTTGAAGAAAAAAACTTATGTTTCTAACCCCTCAGGCCCAGACCGAAAAATATTGGAAAATCCGCAAAAATGCCGTTTTTAAGCATCCTTTACCGCTAAAACAATTTGATATGATGAATTGTTCAAAATAACCAAAGAAAATCAGTTGCCGGTGACACGAGGGCTATCATGCAAAAACCCACAGGAGCTAAACTAAACCAGTAAAACATTCCTATTGCTGTTTCACTGAAGTTTCACACTTAGGAAAGTTTCTTATGAAAGTGAGCTGACATTCAAACCACGTGAAATCTGATTTGAATCTATTCTGCATGATATCTTATTCCTACATTTTCTTGCACCCCTTGCTGAAAGCTTGGCATTGACAGTAAGGGCGCAACCTGATGCCACGCCTTCCCGCAGCGAACAACTTTTGTTGCACATGAAGTGCATGTGCATGGCATTGTGAAAGTGATCTGGCAGAAAAGTTGTGATCCCGCACTGGAGCGCAGTAGCCATCCTGCTTCAAAGAAACCGAAAGTCTTTGGGATCAAAGGATGTGGATTATCCAACAGTGTGTCTGCTTACGACACAAGGGACCCAGGGCCCTTTCTAAAATTTATGTGCCTCTGATCAAATTGCTGGTTGCGTTGGAAGGTTCTAGGATTGTTTTGGAATTGGTGGAATAGTGGTATCTGAGGTGGTCCATTGTTTGGAACAAATCACTTGGGAGCTTTCAATGGATAGACCTGCCACCAGAAATTTTCCACTAGGTTGAAATCTGTAATCATATGGATTTCCTGGCAAAGTTCTGGAGAAATTTTCTCAGGCTTGGCTTCAAACCCCGCCGCTTTCGTTCCGACATTTACTTGTGTTGAGTCACATCCAGTCAGGTGATGAAGTGGGATGATAACTTTGCACTTCTCTGGCCATTCTAGTTGCCCAACGTATGGAGGGGAATATATCTGTGGTGGTTGCAATGCCAAGCCTTTATCCACAATTCCTTTAACCATGTGCCTTCAGTAATACTCCAGTGATGCAATCCAAGAACTAACCACATCTGTTTGTCATTAGGAAAGCAGAACAGACTTCGTTTCTGCCCCGCAGTGGTAGCATTAAGTGCATGTGGGGGATTGTTCTCACATCGGCTATCTTCAATGTCGAGATCCAAATCTGGCACAGGGGTGTCACTGCCAGAAAATTGCCCTGACATGGGTCAATATTGGGTGAGTCCAATTCCACTCAAAACGATGATCAGTCATGGCCTTTGGGGTGTGCTGTACATAGTTTTCTCAAGAGTCCCTGGAGCTTTGACTTGATTCGCAGATTGATGCCCAAAAGCGTCCATTAGAAGCTGCATTGGTGGTGTCTCTCTTCACAAATGATATTCAATCAATTGGACTGCCACCTTTGTTTTCTCTGACGTTCACTGTCTTTACCGAGCCTTCCACGTATGTAATCGAAGACGAAGTCAATTACCGATTGGAATCTTTACTCAGTCCATATGCGCATCTGATAGGAACCGTGCACAAAAGATCTCCAAACGTCTTTCAAGGATTGATGTGGTCATTTGGGCTAAACAAACACATCACATCAACGATGCTAGCAGTTTTCACTTTTTTCCAATTCATCTGGGGCGAATAGTCTTTCTCTTGTCTAAATGCTCGTCCTCCAACCTTTGCAAAGTTCACTTTATTTGGCTTCGACATAAGTCCTCTTCTATCAAAACAGTAGCTTTTCTCAATTAAGTCATGCCTCAGCAGTTCCTTCATATCATAATTTCCACTCTAAGCAGATGCAAATATTCTTTGAAGCTTTTAGCAAGGGTGGGGGTTTTTTGCTTTCCTGTTTCTCCAACCTGCTGCTTTCCTTTCTCTGGTTTCATTGATATAATGTCTTCAAGTTATTCCTGCTGGATTGGGTCCAAAACAGATGATTTTCCTTTTTTGACCAACCGTTCACAGCGGAACTTGTCATAGAGATCGTGGATTTCGTCTTGAAATTCAGAAAGGTCATCACGGATTTCCTGACACAATTCTTGGGTAAGAATTTTGGCAACTTTGGCTGCTCCCACCTGAATGTCTGCTTCAGACACACCTGCGGCGTTTTCATTCTGTTTGATGTATTTTATTACATCACGAGCTAACTTTTCAGAGTTTCACGTAGCCGGACATTGAACTTCATGACCAAACTGTAAGCGTTCCAGTGACTTGGGAGTGAAACACCACTGATCTGCGTTGGAATATTGACCACTGCCAACATTTCATGATACTATTAGTTCTCCACACATGAGCAACGAATTTTCTTCTTGGTGCTACCTATGATTCCACTTGGCACTCTTCTGTGGAACCTATTGATGGTTCTGGTTCTAGGGCACCATGTCAGCTCCAAATCGCATTGAACTTCCAGCAGTCCTCTTTATGCTGAACTTGTTCTTGGCCAGCAAGTTTCTCATACACGTCTGGGCATCCTTCTGCAGTCTCCGCATATCCTTCAAGTTAGACTGAATTGCCCATCGGTGTAATAGTTGGTGCGCGTCACATCTGCCCAAAGATTGGCACGCCCGGGCCGGACTGGATGCTTTGAAGGTGTAACTGCCAGTTCCCCTTCCCGGTCTGCTTCTGACGAGGTCCTTAAGATAGAAACCATCTCAACGAATGTAATCCAGCAAAGACAAAGGTCTAGGAGTTATTTCCTTAGATCTACGAAAGGCAATGAAGTCCATGTCATGCGCGAGGAGTCTACAAATCTATCAAGAAGACGTATGCCCGCTCTCTGTCTTTTCAGGACACTGCCATCTTATTAGTTAGGCTTCAGCATCTCCAGTTCATCATGTACAAAGCTGAAGTAACCCTATGCACTGAACAGAACCTCGCCCACTAGATAATCTCTCAAAGACTCTCAGCACAAAGCATCACTTCTTTCAATGAAAAAACGAACATATGTTGAACCATTCTATGCATATCGCTACTACATTAGGACCAAAGACTTGGACTCTGTAAGGATAGTTTTCCGACCCCACTTATCACATCTATTGAAACTTATACCTATTGCACCAGAATGAGCCCCCAAAACCATTTTTTATCCAAAAGTGAAAAGGGGACCCTTAAACTAAGACTATGTTTTCAAATTCCTGTGGGTTTTGCATTGTAATTTGTCGAGCAAACTGATTCGCCCCCTCAGTCACAATGCCACCGGAGGACTGGGTCTGCTCATAGTATTCCCAAAAGAATTCCTTTGGAAGTTTATTTCAAATCGCAAGTGATACACCGTAATAGCATGTATTCTCGTCTACGATGATACTAAGCAACAAGTAGTACGCGTAAGAACCCCTACTACTCTAATTACAAGAGCAACGCAGTTCTCTATTAGTGACAACGCATGTTAAAAGCACTCCACAGCGGCACTGGATTGCTTTCACAGGTACTCACCCGAAACCATCATCAATCAAACACGCAAGGTCCAAATCCTGCTACTACCCAGGACCATACCCAACAAAAACTCCTATTGCCTACCTGCTATTCTTCACCCTCATTCATACTATGAAATGCTCCATCAGACACTTCATACAAGGTTGAAAGAGTTGGTAATTCTATGATACCTATGTCAGTACTCTCTCC
>CM068967.1:83980083-83993011 GCA_035128595.1 Eptatretus atami
ACGCGGACGTGGTGGAAATCACCCTGATCACAAGCGGACGTGTTGGAAATCGCCATCAAACGCGGATGTGTTGGAAATCGCCATCAAACGCCGACGTGGGTTGTCGTCGTTGTTGTTATTGTTATAAAATAAAAGATAGAGAAAGAATAACGGCTAACTCAAAGATGCACAGCCCGGCACACGAATAATTCCCTCTTATACGTCGGTGGGGAATCTAGCCTGGAACACACACTTACCGAAATAACTGACCTCTGGGGAACCTGACTGGTGTTCTGTGAATTTCCACAACCGTACAATATATTATATATATATATATATATATATATATATATATATATATATATGTTAAAGAATCCGTGTTCATCGTACTAAAATATGCAATTTGGTGTCTGGCTGTCTGTCTGTCTCTGACTCTTTTTTGACAGTGATACATCCAGTCGTGACTTATGCAATGACAACCAAACTTTATGGGGACTGAGGGTCACATGATGGAGATTGTAGCAATTTAACTTCTCCCCTTCCCCAAGGGGGATTTGTTCCTTGAACGAACTCCGTGTTGAGGTGTAAATAATAGGTTATCATGGCGTTTCATGGGGCACACCTTCTGGACGTAAAAATTATTATAACCACAAATGGTTGAGTCAATTCTGTCCAACGTGCAATTACATTTTTGAGCAGTTGCTATTAAACTGGAAGAAGTTTTGAGGAAACTCGATGTGATTAAGACATTCTATACTTATCGCGTCTCCCTCAGACGAACAGATCAGATTGCTGTCTCGATTTTCTCGGCCTAGGTAAGCGGTAATGATGTTTAGCTAACAAAGCTGCTCAAATGAGTCTTTACACATTAATGATGAATCCCATTGTCTGTCCGATTTTTCCAGCCATCAGATTTTTGTTGACTGTATATTGATTGTTTATAACATATGTTGGGGCCTCATATGTGATTTCTCACAGCCATGGTTTCAAATGTAAAGTGTGATCTTGCCACCGACACCCTTATGGCCCAATTGTGACCTTCATTTGATGCATAACAATATTCCCAAGGTTCGTTAGCATTTTAATACTCACCTGAGGGAGATTTGAAGTAAATTTGATGTATTTACACATGGGTGGTGTATAGGTTAACAGTAGCTGGGCAACACACCTATTGGTACTAATTATAACCAGTTATCCAGTTTCCTTAGGTCGTGGGAGATTTCTGGTGACATTCATGATCAGATGTCTCCAAACATCCCTATCTTGCACTGCTTTCTGAAGTGCTGGCAGAGACTACTTGGTTCCATCCTTTACCTAATCCATTGGGGGTGTGTTACATTACCAATCAGCTTGCTATTGCTTGCCAAGCCAGCCGTTCTTTATAAAGTTTCGTTGGAGTGGTTGCTTAAGTGCTTAAAATCGAGCGAGCAACTTGGCGAGCGTTCTACAAGCCGATTCATAATGGATCCACACCCCTTCTGAACATGTTGATCTCAGTTGACAGGATTTTAATATTTTATTTTGGTTTAAATAAAGACCAGCTTTTCACTTTCCTTCTTCACTGTCTGCAGCAGATTCATCAAGTCCTCTTTACTTTCTGCCAACAGAGTGCTATCATCAGCATAACTTGGGTTGTTGATACATCTTCCTCCAATCCTGACTCCAGCATCAATGTCATCCAAGTTATATTTTTCATCAAAATTTATTATAACCTCAAATTAATTGGTCAATTCCATCCAATGATAATGGCACAATGATAAGATTTACATTTGGGCTGGCAGGATGGCCGAGAACTATGCGCACTCTCCTCTAAGCTGTCTAGCCTGGATTTGAATCCCGACCCAGCTGTCATCCCACTGTTTCACAGGCAGGGTGATTCATCAATGTTTGTGCCGTTCCTCGAATGAATGTTAAACTGGCATCCCGTCTGCTAGCATTACTTGGTGGACTTTAAAGATCCCTTCATGAAGAATACGCGAGCTATCGGTAGCACCCTAAACAAATTACAAATTTCTGCCTTAACCTTAGTCGAATGTCAGGCCTGGCCAGCCAGTTCATGAACGACTTGGGCCAAGCTTCTCCCAGCTAACCCCACAATAACGTGGGAATAATTTTGGCAGTTAAACAATAAGAGGAACAAGTCTGGAGACGGCGATGGTTCACGAGGGGACGCCATGGGCAAACTGGCGGGAATCAGGAAAAACGTAAATGATGAAAGTTGTAGTACTCGAAAAGCACTACTTGCATACCAACTTTCATTCGAAACAGTTGAAAAACCCTAGGAGCTCGATGCCCAATTTATTGATTTTTTTGACATTTTCTAAGTTTGTGACCTTGTGACCTTGACCTTGGGATGAAAATGAAAAATCGAGCTCCGTGGGCTATGCGGGTGCCATTTGGCTAACAAATACCGAAAACCCTGCCAGATTTGACAAACCCCCTCGGAGAAGATGTAACTTGAAACCGGCTACCCCCTAAAAACACATGTTTTTTGGGCGTGGCTCCGCCCATAATGGGCGCAGCATGCCCATTCTCCAGAAAACACAACTAGATCATGATACAAACCTCGCACCCTAATTTTATCAAGATCGGATCAAAAACCCACGGAGCTATGCTCGGGACAGACAGACAGACAGACACACACCCATAACGAATATCGTGGTCACTTGCTCGTGAACCAATATTAACTAACCGCCATCCACATGGTGTGCATGTACATGTGATCTCCTCCACCCCTCCCCCTCTAACATGTAAACCCATACTAACCTGTCCATGGTCGAGTGTCTGCTCCTAAACTGGTTCCCTCCACCAGGTGCCCCTGGTGTGGAGGGTGTGTGGATGTGGGCACCCCAGCAGGATTAAATACAAAACCTGCCAAAAGGTGGAGGAGCTCCTTGTGAGCCAACGGCCATCCATATCTGGTGCCAACTGTATCTGCGGACATCTTCCTGCAGTTGGTTACCTTCCCTAGGAGGTTGATGGCAGGATTTCCACTCCAGCCACCACAAAACACTTCATTAAGCAAAACGCTTCCAGTTCTGGTTCTTGAGCTATGGTCATGTTCTTCATGGTCTCTGCAGACTTTTTCAAAGATGAGTTTTCCCAGTCGTTTTTTGTTGCGTCTTTACTGTTAATTTGTTGTCACCATGTTTATTGTGTTTCGAGTTCTTTAAAACTTGTGCCAATTTGAGAGTATTCGTCGGACTTTTCACATCGGGTTCCTTGAGGCCTCCCCTTGTCGTCCTCTGTGCACGATTGTGTTTGTTGTATTTTCTCCTTATTACCTTCAGCTTTTTATTTTCTTCATAATCCCTTTACCACTCTTTCATTTTCTCCTAACTATACCCTCTGTTTAATGTCTTAAAATTAAAAAATAATAATAAATTTCCCTTTTCACCTTACTTGCACGCTTTGCCAAGCCACATTTTCATTCTCATTTTGATGGTGAAGGTGTTCACCTTGCATCTTCATGATCTTTTCTTCAACCTCTTCCTTTACTCTACCCCTCTCTTAACTAACCTTTGAAAGATTTTAAAACACCATTTTCTTAAACTTTCTCTCTCCCATGTAGTTTTCTCTATTCTATCATAATACACTGCTCCTCTTCCTGTTCCAAAGGCTGAGTTCAATTCGACCTTTCATAAATCCTTTATCATGCCATCAGGAGGGGCTGAGATGTGTCCATCACTTTTGCATTCTAAAAATTTAATGGTGGTCTTGCAGTCTCTTGCAAGGTGGTTTGAAGAAGAGAGCACCTGAAACAGATGCCATTCTCTTGAAGGAAATTCTTGTGCTCTTGGAGAGGCTTGCTTCTGAATCCCTGGTACTGTTTCAGGGTGTGGGTTTTCTTGTGGATCGGACATTACCTGTCGGCATCATCTGATTTGTTGTTTGAACTGTCTTTTTGAGAGGTTTCTGGTGTTGTTGAGACTTTGATCTTGTGTGGAGATGGTACCTTTAGAATATCTGTGCCCTTTAAGTCAAAAGAACCACAACTCTTAAAATGCTTCCCCCAAATTTAGTGAGTCTCCAAGGTAGGTGTTGAAGACTTCATTTCCTCTCGTCAGTTTTGAAACGTTTATTAATAATAAAACATGATCCTGGAGAAGAGGCATTTAAACAACACAATAGCAAGCAACATGATTCATCCTCTTTTCTAATGTTAAATAGATCCGAGTCTTCCTTATACTCAACAGAATGGGGAGGGTGAGATTGGGGGAGACCTCTGATGATTCTCAAGAGATAAGGTACTGCAGTGGCTAGCTTTTGAAGGAATGGGGTAGGTGGGCACTCAAGGCCTTGTGATGGTGGTTATTCAAAGGTCAACACAATAGCTGGAAAACAACTTTATGATGAAAAGGATTATAAGTGTTCAAAAGGACATATGGACACTGTCTAAGCACACATTCCAATGACACCACATTCCAGCTTCAAAGGGTGTAGCTCGACTCTTGGGCACCAGCATGTAATTATTTAATATATGAGGATGCCTTCATGTTGAGTATATTTTAATAAGCATAAGAGAATATATAAAAGTCTATTCTAACATATATACATATATACATATACATATACAGTGGAAAATCGATATAACGCTAAGCGTTATAGCGCTTGTACCGATATAACGCTCATACACCGTTGGACCCACAAAAATACTACTATTTCATGTTTAAAGGCAAAAAAGTGAGAAAATAGAGACAAAGTTAGTCCAAAAAGCGCTAGTGGAAAAAATTCAAGCTTCATCGCCCTGTGTTGATTGACATGTGTGTGAAAATACTCACGAGCTGTCATCTTCTCGCACCTTTCCCGTATAAAGGCGAAGCTGAGATAACAAAATCAATTCAATTCAAATCATCATAGCATCCGTATCTCCTGTAACTCACGTTCATGTTCCCTTCTAACACCATACAACACAGTACACAAATAAGTACAGTACTGTACTGTACAAGATTAACTAATGTTCGCGTGCTCTACCGCCCACATTCTTTCGGAAGAGTTGTCAACAAATTAAATCAAGCTCCCGTTACATCTCCTGTTCCAGTTCTTCGCATCTTCATCACCTACCAGCCGAGAAATCTTCAAATTTGTTGTTTTGTTTGCTCTGTTCAGTTCAGCGCCGCCATGCCAAGCGGAAGTGTTATTCCATAGAGGAGAAGCTACACATAATTAAACGGATACGGTGGTGAAACTCAAGCGACCATCAGCAAGGTACAGGCATCGCCGGTTCAACTCTAAGAGGATGGTTGAAGGATGAAGAGAACATCAAGAGCTTCATCGTCACTGTCAACTCCAATGAGGGATGAAGAGGAAGAGGGTCAAGCTTGGAGGGATCAGGAGTTGGACCAGGAACTATTCAATTGGTTCTGCAAGTCTAGAGAGCTTGACATACCCATCTCAGGCACCATCCTCCTTCATCAGGCCAAGAAGATCAACAGGATCTCACAAGGAAGAGAGAGTGTAGATGCTGACTACAGCTTAACCAGGGGGCTGCAACGCTGGCAGGATCGCATGGGGTCCACATGAACCAACAACATGGAGGCCAAGTCGCAGACCTTGAATCTGCAGAACTACCTCTCTGTCTCAATGAACTAATCGAAGACAAACTTCACAGAAGACCAGGTTTTCAATGCAGATGAAACTGGTCTGTACTACAAGACCCCTCCAGACAGAACTATGGACCTGGATGACAACCCATCAAGAAAGACTGGACACAAGAACCAAAGGACAAAGTCAGCCCCTTCTCTGTGCCACAGGTCAGGTCTCTGAAGATGACCCCGTTGGTCATAGGGAAGTCACTAAACCCCAGGTGTCCACACCATGTCAACAGATCCCTCCTTCCCTGCATTTACACCAACACCAGGAAGGCTTGGATGACAGGAGCCTGTTTCAAGGACTGGTTCTTCCAGAGGTTCTGCCCTGCTTTGCGGAAGCACCTGAGAAAGCTTGGGCAAGAAGAAAAGCTATCCTCTCATATTAACCCCATCTCATCCATCAGGAGCATCTTAAAGTCCAAGGATGGGAAGATCTCGCTTCCTTTATGCCAAAGACACCACCAGCAAGATCCAGCCTTTGGACCAGGGGTCATCAACTGTTTCAAGCTATTCTACAAAGATCAATTATGCGAAGCTATGGCCAGGGAGCAGAAAAGAGATGACCGTCTTCCTCAAGGCCATGGACGTTAAGAAGACGATGGAGTTTGCAGGCCAGCCTGGGAGAAGGTCACCAAGGACACCATCATTAACTGCTGGAGGAAAGGCCTAGGTCTCCCAAGTCTGATAATGAAGAAGACTTCAATGGGTTCTCCAAGGAGGAGGTGGGCAGGTCTGCCATCACGGCCCTCAACCTTGCCCCTGGCACATCAGCTCTTGATGTTCTCCAGGCCTGGGTTGATCAAGAAGAAAGAGACCTGGCTGAAGAACTGCTCAGAGAAGAACAGCTGTCAACTGGAGAGGAAGAGGAACCCCTAGAGAAGTCGGCAGAAGAAGAGGCACCAGTTGAACCTCTCCCCCAGCCTCTCCACTCCAAAGCTGAACAGTCTTTCCTTTATGGTCTTCGTTGGTTGGAGTCCTTGGATGAGCAGGAATGCCCCAATCTTCGTTTGAAGATACACCAGGTTAAAATCCTTCTGGATGACACCCGAAGACTCTCAAGAGCATCCATGAAACCAACCAAGATCACCGATTTTTTTCAATAAATAAATTCCGAATTCTTCAAGATATAAATTCCGTATCCGTTTTGTGATTAAGGAAGCGTAAAATATTTTACCGATTTATGTGATAATGTACATTTTGTATTTTTTATTTTGTAAGTAATGTTCGATTGTACATAAAAAATAAAAATATTCTAATTGCATTCAATTCCTGTGTTTATTTCTTGTTTAAAAAAAAGAAAAGAAAATAACTTGACGTTTCGTCATCACCCCAACAATCCAAGATGGCGGACGTACATGTCCACGTGTTTTGGCTCTGGTTTGTATGTAATATAAAATATTTTTCACTGCATCAGTATAGCGCTGTTCATTTATAACGCCCTAGTCGCTTTGGACCCCACCGGTGAGCGTTATATCGATTTTCCACTGTATACCTTTCTGTGATTAATTGGGAGGCCAGGCTGCTTGGGGAAAGGGATTCTGATGTTTAATCGCTGCCTGGTAACCTTCCAATACAGTAAAGAAATATAAGGCCATTTCAAAAGACAAATGCATGCATATATTGAAAACTGATGCATCGTCATAAGTCGATAAATGTAATCATGTTGCATTTGAATCAGACATTTCCCATTGAAAGGTTTCATCAATACATTGTGTTATATGTGCAAAAAGAAAACCCTTTACATCCGAGGTTAATTATCACTCAAGCTTAATTGGGCTTCATTTTCTTTTCCATAATACTGAAAGACCATTAGTCCAAGACAAGAGAAATTTGCCTCCACAACCCATCTTTTTGTTCTAAAGACAAACATCACAATCAACTCTATTTACGATTAACCCAAATTCTACGTAGGCCTTGAATGAGCATCTCTGTTTCCGATACATAAGCCTCCAAGCGCAAACCACCTTCATATCAAAGTTCACCAACCAAGTTTCACATTGATGCCATCACACTCTTGCTTTGCCGATCAATATCTGCTGGAAGGTGGACAGAGTGATACAAGGACAGAGCTGCTGGTCCAGATGGGGTGCTTGCGTACTTCCTTCCTTCCTTCCATATGAGTGCTACTTCATCAGGATGAAGATTACCACACTGCGGTTGCAGACATGGAACACCGCCGATACAATACAACCATTTATACCAGTGCACTGGTTCTCATTTTGCCAACCTCGGAAAGATGACAGGCTGAGTCAACCCTATCTGGTGTTAATTCAGTGGACAAGCTCAAAATTCAGTGGGGCTCAAACTCAGGACTCTTCAGATCCCAAGCCAGCCACCCTAACCACTCAGCCAACACCAACACCAGTACTCTGGAATTGTGCTGGGTATCAGGGCCCTGATCCCCTCCTGCTTGTGGTTCATGATGCCTGGGTATATACGGTACCTCCAGAGAAGATGGTGTTGTCCCACTGCAACGTCATACTCCATGACCAGCATTGGTATATATATACATATATTTGTCATTCACTGCTGATGGTGACATATTGGGCATTTAGGAAGCTCATAGCATTTCTCCAAGAGGAAGAAGAGGCGGTCACAAACATCCCCCTTCTGAAATCCAATGCCACATTGCAGTCTCGGCGTAGGACAGAGCTTAGGTGGATGAAAGGGGCATCATTTGCAAGCTGCCATCATCAGGGTCCATCTCACCACGTGGTATAGCCAGAGGCATATAGGGGCAGAACGGCTGGGGTGGCCACATACATGGTTGGAGTGTTGAAAGTCTCAAACGCACACCATCCCTGGGGCATTGTCAGCAGCATCGTTCGCCCTGCACGTTCCTGAACCGTGGCAGCAAGCTCCACCGTGCTATGTCCATGTGTTGGTGCATGAAGAGATTCCATTTGTAATTCCAACCATGTGGATACAGCATGAAAGGGCAGGAAATTTTCACCTCTAACAGGAAGCGAACTGATGTTAAGGGGCAGCATAGCTGATTATTGCATCAAGAATAACATTTGCTCATGGTCACATAACATTCTAATCACAATAGCTTATGGACTTTTAAATTTCAATGTTGCACAGATCATTAAATTCCTCATCAGGATCAGGATCCTAATAAGGAAATGGTGTTTGGATAAACATTGTAGTGGCTTTTCTCTTAAAGCAGTGGCCAATCAGTGAAGATAATACAGTTATAGCACACTTGAAGAGTACTATGATAGTTACAAGCAGTAACAGCCCAATAAAAATCCAATGCAATAATGTTGTTCACCAGTTCCCAAAGATTCCCTTTAGCCAAGACCCAAATTCCTATCCTTTATTAAAATAATGGTATTTCTCACTCTGCCTTAATTTTAGCAGCTAGATCATTAATTTGCTCTGAGTTGTCAGGAATACATGTGCAACATTCAGACCCCACAATGGCACAAGTGTCTCCCCGTGCCACGAGTAAAACATCGAGGGAAATTCAATCTGCATAGCCACTGTCCGTATGGTGACCATTTCGGCATTTGCCTTCATAAAATCCTCAGCAGTACTAGCAAGCTTCTCTAAAGATGCTGCCATTTTAACAAGTTCCCTTGCAGCTTTGCCGGCACCATAAAAGGGAACAGCAATCATGAAAAAATATTTGAATTTCTGAAATAGACCTTTTCTGTCTATTCTGCAACATGAAAGATGATTGACCAGAAATGTGGATTTGGGGCACCATATATTCTACATAACAGGACCCTGTCCATCCAAATGGTAACCATGGATATGGCCTTTGTCCTCATATAAAATGGGTATTACTTGATGGTGCTTAGATTTCTGTGGGATTATCTGGTTGTATATTTATGACTATCCTTTATCTTGTGACATTTGTGTTTAAAAACATATTTATATATATATGTTGAGTAAAAATGATTTGTTGTATTTCTTGAATGACTAAAACACTAACTTTTACTTGTGTGCATGTTATTGTTACAATATGTAGCTGGTGTAAAAGGGAGTACATTCTCAGTGGGAGGGAGCGAGTGAGTGGGGGGTCATTGCCCATGAACAGCCCTTCACCCCCTTAAACGCTCAACTTGTTTGACCATCCATTTGAATATTTAATGAGTCGAGCACTAAATAGCTTGTATAAGTAAATGTGTGTGTATATATATATATAAAAAAGTCTCCCTTTCTCCCCTCTCTTTTTTTATGCAAAAACAATCTGTCATTTGTCATATAAATTTTCCCTTGCTGGTGCTTTTGATTAATCACAAGGTTCTCCAGCATGTTAACTCGGTCTCTGTCTACAGCATGTTAACTATTATCAAGTCATATTCAGAAATCTCATGAGTTCAAAAATCATAATCCGTTTGTGGGATTTGGGTTTGATTCAATCGTTTAATTTCCTCTTCCATACAATTGTCAAAATTATCATGGTCATCCTGTGCAGTTGTATCCAGTTAATAATGTGCCATTTAATGCTCTTGACAATGATCCATCTACGTACTATATCAAATCCGCATTTTCCAATGGGACGTCTTTTAAGTCGATGCGTGGCGTCAGTGTATGTCATTACGTCCATGCAGTCATGTGATTCACCATCTTCCACTGTTGGTAACAAAGAAGTTGGGTTCAACGGCGCGCATTGCTGTTTGGTAATGTTCGATGGTGTTAAGAGTACCAATTTGTATGCTGTCGCTCTCAATGCTGAAACAGCGTGCGGCACATGGAGGATCAATGGCTTTCCTAACGCAATAGAGGCCATCAATTGTACGGCATAAGAGGCCGCAGCTACCGCCCCAGCACTCCACAGTTGTGCTGGCAGTTAGCATACTCCCCCTGCGAATGGAAAGCTCGGACACACACACGTAAAATAAATCATTGTTCATAAAAAACAAAAATCATTGAATTTCCATTCCACAAACTAGAATGAAACAATCAATTCTTAACCGAATCAAATTGACTCATTAGTTGGTGGACGTCAAAGATCCCACATGGTGTATTTTGTGGAGAGAAAGCGAGTTATCGCCAATACCCTGAAAAAAAAAATCCTGCCCAATACAGTGGTCCCCAGAATCCGAATTTAATTCGTTCCACAAGGCTGTTCGGATTCCAAAACTATTTTCCCAATAAGAAATAATGGAAAGTGAATTAATCCGTTCCTGGACCCAAGAAAACCCCCCACTTTCAAGACACTTTCAACTGAAATTACCCATGTTTAAGGTAAAATAAGATGAGTAAATGACCTTTCTGGGTCATGAATCTTTTTCCAAGCCTGGGGATGAGCAGGAGCGTTGTCGCTTCTTCCATCAGGTCTGGATGCAGCTCCGGCCTATCAGTGGCCATTGGGATCCAAACGTAAACTGTTCAGCCTGGAGGTAGTAATTAACAACATGAAGCACCAAATGGTGTTTTATATCCCAGTACACTCTGTGGAGACACAAACGCGCGCCGTTTTCACCGCACGGTTCCACGGGAGAGAATCAAGAGGTGAACGCATTGGGTGACGCAGCATGACGTCACTACCATGCTCGCGAAAAAAACTTGAGTTCTTTAAAGCCGATTCGTCAGAGGGTTCATTGAATGAGTTCGCTTCACGACGGTTTTCGCGCTTTTATCGCTTCTTTATTTTTCAGAATCCTACACACGGTCGATTTCGGCAGCTCGAACATGGCAGCAGATCAGACACACGCGTACCGCTTCTATGCTTAGCGATAAGGTCTTTCTTCAACTCAATTGTCGTTCTCACGGACTTCCTCTTATTCCTATTTGCTTCACTGCTCTTCTTGGTGCCATGGTGAATGCACAAGGTGATGATTGAAAAAAAAAAAATGCACAAATCAAGGTGAAAACACGAGGTAAAAAGTATAGCGATCGACACACGAGAGATGCTTTCACGAGTACTTCCACCGACGAACTGAATGAACAAGCGCGAAGATGCGGGTCGAACAGGCGGGGGAGACGCACGTGAACAAACATGAACGCCACGTTGTGTTCGGTTTTCGAAAATGTGTTCGTTTTTAGGGCAAAATTTTCTCGAAAAATTTTTCGGATTCCAATTTGTTCAAACATTGGGGCGTTCGGATTCTGGGGGCACCGCCGTACACATTCCCCAGCAACAACTACGAGTGGACTCTTATTTGTATTCTCACCTGAATAAACTGGCCAAAATATTTTTTCTTTTCCGTTTTCTTGTTGCAGCAATTTCCATTTCACGTTGGTGGGTCTTGTAAAAAAAAAAAACATAATCCTCATGCAGGACCATCATATAAATACTTGATAAAAAGAGGAATTGATTCGATTGTCGTGAATTCGAATCCAGCCTATCATTGGATACAAAACATAAACTGTCTGGCCTGGTAGAGGTATGTGCTCTACTGAATATCATTCCAGTTGAAAAACTTGAAGTGGTAAAAAATTATGACACACACACACACACACACACACACACACACACGACACACACACACACACACACACACCATGGAGGGCAAACTACTGAAATAAAAGGAATACCGTTTGGGGGTGTGGGCATTACTCCCCCCAAATCTGCACATGGATTCACTGCTTTTTGAATTGAAGAGGGTTTCAGTACCCTTGATGCAGTGTTCAGGCGCCATATTGCTTGGTAAGTCAAACATGTGAGAAAAGGTTCGCACACCTGCCTCTAAGCTGTCTTGCCTGGGTTTGAATCCCAACTGGATATTTCACAGGGAATAATGTTCATAGCTGAGCTGAGATTAAATGTATGTACCATAATTTTATTTTTATAATGGCCCAAGCAATGATGTTCATATAAGAGGCCATTTGTATATTATGTATGTAATCCACTCTCAATCCCCTGGCCTAACCGTGGCATGAGTGAGAAATTCTCACTCGCGCACATCAAACATCCCTCTGCTCAATGCTTTTCCACGCACGCGGCTGGAATGTCAACCTCTCCCCACGAGTAATTTAAATTGTTACAAGGATTGATAGACCGAGAGCTCTTCCACGATCCCGTGTAAAATACATTTACATCTCCTCATATCGTCATTCACGTTAACCATTTGTGCAAACTCTTCCGTGCGCCTCGGATCAATGCAAAAATAAAACGTTCTGTCAGAGCCTATGCACCCTGTGTACGGACACAAACAAACACACAAAGATGTGACTCGGTGAGCACAGGACAAACCTTTCACATTTAAAGAGCAGGTTGCAGGTCACCAAACATGTTCTGAAAAATTATCAATATGATTATATGTTCATTAAATAGTTCGATGCAAACTATTGTGGTTGCCTAACTATTTTGAAGATTAATGAAATTTAACTTCGAAGTTGTTATTTCTCGAGGCCGTTGAAAAAAACAGCCGTGTGCCCATATATGGATGGTGACGTCACGT
>CM068967.1:84041754-84052506 GCA_035128595.1 Eptatretus atami
TTCTCGTGGTGGGGGTGTTTCCACAAATAGTGGTGGTGCGGAAGGCGAATCTCTGGCGCCTGAAAACCAGACAGCTCTGGGCAGATGACGCTCATTAGGAGATGGAAAACTCCGAAATAAAACCACTTGCGACCGAAATGCAGCCACAAGGATCTATAGGACCCTGACACATTGTAACCATCAAATGGTGGTGGACACCAGCCAATATCGACTAAACACAAAAAAAGAGAGTATGTCATGCACTACCAGGGCACACTGGTGGCATACACTGCTGTGCAACTCAGCATGGGGTTCAATGTCGGCTAAACATGGGTTTAGTACCCAAATGTATCTAATGAACCCTCAGATGTTAGATAGCCGCACCTGAACCGACAGGATGTGCCAGCGCGGGAGAGCCGAGCCAAGGATAACGGGGTTTTACATGTAGTTATCCGGATGGTGTACAGATCGCACAGGATTTAAATGGCATTGGATGAACGATCGGGCTAGGTGTAGGGCAAACGCATGAACCTAGCTTGTATCCCATACATCAAAGTGCACGAAGGCAAGGTGGTAAAAGGATAAACCCTCGACCTTGCCATTGGTAGTCACAAATTATGGACACTCAAGCAAAATCAAAACCACAAATAAAC
The DNA here is from genome assembly GCA_035128595.1 of Eptatretus atami. Classification (NCBI taxonomy): domain Eukaryota; kingdom Metazoa; phylum Chordata; class Myxini; order Myxiniformes; family Myxinidae; genus Eptatretus; species Eptatretus atami. The sequence continues at coordinate 84,042,387 of CM068967.1, forward strand.
TGGAGGAAATGTTGCCTCTGTCAGAAGGACACAGAGGAAAAGTTAATGTCACCATGAACAAACAGCGACAGTTCAGAAGGGAATTCTTTGAGAAAAGTCAAACAGCTCACATTGGTAATGGAGGAAATGGGTAATCCCTTTGAAGAGGAGTCAGGAGATCTTCTTACGCTCGACACCAGGGACATCCCGGATCCTTCCGCTGCTCGGCTAATTGCGACCCATCACGAGAGAGGGAAAGAAAAGCTCAATTCCTTCATGGCTAATCTACAATGTGAGAATGACTGCTCCTTCTACCAGCCTATCAAAAAGAACAGACTCGACTTTAGGAGAATATCCTTTCTGGCATACTCTTCAAATGTCTTTGGTGTTCGTGGTGCTACGATATTTACCAGCGCAGCTCCATCTACAATGAGTACGTCAGATTCTGGCTTTGTCTCTGGAAGCGTCACTTTGCCTTGTAGTACATCCACTAAATCCGATTTCGTACATGTGTGTAGTTTCCCCTTGTTACTGAGTGAGGCCGGAAAAGACTGGTTTTCGTGTTTGAAGAACTCTTGCAGGTCACACTGTCTGTTTTGGCAGGAGATGAAGAGGGGGGGAAAACAAATGGCAGTCTTCCTTCAGTAACTTTGTCTCGGATTTGCTTGCAGAATTTGGCTCATTTTGGAAGAAGGTTATCCTGTTCTTTTTGATAGGCTGGTAGAAGGAGCAGTCATTCTCACATTGTAGATTAGCCATGAAGGAATTGAGCTTTTCTTTCCCTCTCTCGTGATGGGTCGCAATTAGCCGAGCAGCGGAAGGATCCGGGATGTCCCTGGTGTCGAGCGTAAGAAGATTCCTGACTCCTCTTCAAAGGGATTACCATTTCCTCCATTACCAATGTGAGCTGTTTGACTTTCTCAAAGAATTCCCTCTGAACTGTCGCTGTTTGTTCATGGTGACATTAACTTTTCCTCTGTGTCCTTCTGACAGAGGCAACATTTCCTCCAGTTTATTTGTGGTTTTGATTTTGCTTGAGTGTCCATAATTTGTGACTACCAATGGCAAGGTCGAGGGTTTATCCTTTTACCACCTTGCCTTCGTGCACTTTGATGTATGGGATACAGCTAGGTTCATGCGTTTGCCCTACACCTAGCCCGATCGTTCATCCAATGCCATTTAAATCCTGTGCGATCTGTACACCATCCGGATAACTACATGTAAAACCCCGTTATCCTTGGCTCGGCTCTCCCGCGCTGGCACATCCTGTCGGTTCAGGTGCGGCTATCTAACATCTGAGGGGTCATTAGATACCATTTGGGATACTAAACCCATGGTTTAGCCGACATTGAACCCCATGCTGAGTTGCACAGCAGTGTATGCCACCAGTGTGCCCTGGTAGTGCATGACATACTCTCTTTTTTTGTGTTTAGTCGATATTGGCTGGTGTCCACCACCATTGATGGTTACAATGTGTCAGGGTCCTATAGATCCTTGTGGCTGCATTTCGGTCGCAAGTGGTTTTATTTCGGAGTTTTCCATCTCCTAATGAGCGTCATCTGCCCAGAGCTGTCTGGTTTTCAGGCGCCAGAGATTCGCCTTCCGCACCACCACTATTTGTGGAAACACCCCCACCACGAGAAGGCTAGAGTTGGAGCTTGACTGCGAGGCTTTGTTTCACTTGCCATTTGGGGCATTTCATAGGCAAAGAGAGCTCATCCTCTTTGCCACCCCAGCATTAGCAGTCCTTTGGAGGGGCAATAACTATTTTGAGCAATAAAATACAAGCTCTGTTCAAGATCTCCAACAATTCTAACCGTCCCCGTCTATAACGCGATGAGAACCAATTTCCTTTTATTCGAAGCCTGCACAATAGTTGTCATTTGACTTCTTTATTGTTACGTAAGTCCTAAAATTGATTTATTGGTTCATGAAATCGATCAATACACTCAAGAATCAGCTCTAGCAAGGACAAAAACCTATTAATCAACATCAAGATGATATAAATCCGACATCTCTGGCGATTTTTATGGTTTAAAGTTGTTTTTTTCATACCCTGGCGGCCATCTTGGAAAAAATGGCCGCCATGTTGAAAATCCACGTGGCTAGCACTTTTTTCTTGCAGAGTGACCTGAAGGAACGTTCGTACCAAATTTTATGCTTGTATCACAATTTGACCGATTCTGCCAAAAAATCACACTTATTTGCTCCACTATTTGTCCTTCCATCGCAGGCTGACCAGGTGTCTTGTATATTGCGTGATTGTCCTACTTGATATTTTCCCAGACCAATTTGTATTTGTCATGTCTGAGGTGCGATCTCTTCCCCCCCCCCCCCCACCTCCCATGTAGGGGGAGTAGTGCTGGTGTTCTATGGTGATTGTTGATGTGTATTATGGGGGGGGTTGTGGAGTAGTGCTGGGGGTGGGGGATGGTGGAGCGGGTAGGGGACAAAGTTTATTGTCCTCGGTCAAATCCTCTTGGAGTTTGAAGATGATGATGATACATCCATTCTTTCTCTCCACTATAAATAGATGGTGTTTCATTTGATTTTTAGAAATTTATGTTGATAATCGAAAATTTGTTTCAGGTGTTCTTGTGGTAACGGCCGGGCAATGGCAACAGGTGTTTGATTCACCGCTCAAATTGTCAGTGTACAGTCAACCCCCGCTTTATCGCGGTTCACCTATCGCTCCCCCGGTTCATCGTGGGTTTTCCTTGGAACTTAACTAATTTTTTCTGCGGATTCCCCCGGTACATGCGGTAATAATATATAAAATATAAATTATTTAAGCAATAAATTATAACGCGTGGTGTTCGACCAGTCACACAACGCACGAGACAAAGTATCGCTTGTGAACTTCGAATATTTTCTACGTTTTTTTCTCCAAGCCCCATGATGCCGCCCAAACACCCTGCACCTTCTAAGGCTCTGGCAAGGAACCGAAGCACCAGAGGAAGGTCCTGGGACGCTCCAGGAGAAGGTTAAGGTGCTCGATATGCTTCGGGAAGGAAAAAGGTTTGCCGCCGTTGACGAGCACTGCTCGTACCCAGCACCTCAAAACCGACCAGACAGACGAGTCAATCTCCAGCACCTCAAACCCAATCACTGCCAAACCGACCAGACAAGACGAGTCGATCTCCGGCACCTCAAACCCAATCACTGCCAAACCGACCAGACCAGACGAGTCGATCTCTGGCACCTCAAACCCAATCACTCCCAAACCGACCAGACCAGACGAGTCGATTTTTGGGGAGGCGTCCATTCATCGCGGATTTTCACCTAGCGCGGGGAGGTTTGGAACGTAACCCCCGCGAGAAACGGGGGATTACTGTATATGTGCCGGTAGCGCGGTAGAGATGGTGTTAGTTTCGAGCGACAGCTGTTTCTTCCACTTAATCGTGGCGGTGGCATCCTCTCTCAATTGTGGTGGATAAGCACATGATCTATAGCCATCTGCTGTTTCCTAACATTGCTCTGCAAGCGATAAGTTGGCCCGATCCACATGCAGGTATTTCAGACAAACTTCGTCCAATTTCTGTAAACTTCGGGTCTTTCGGCCATTGGTGTGGCATGAAACATTGTGTTTGTTTTACTACAGGCACCAAGGAGGCATCGACTCAGCAGACTTTTGGAAAAACTAAAGTTATTTGCCGTTTCAGTTGAATCGTACCGCGATGTAACCCGTACACAGTACGGATATGGCATTCGACTGTCGGGTGTGACGTCACGGCTAATCTGAAGAAGCAGAAGATTTCGACCTTTTATAATTCGAAATTGGCAAAAGAGACATCATATCTATGTTGTAGGGTATCGAGGGATAGCTTCCCGTCAAGGTGGTCTGAGCGTTTGGGTTCCCCTTTGAGGATGCATCGGAGACCTTGATTGACCTTCATGGATGACTCAAATCTGTGCACATTGGTAACCTGAAAAGGCAACTTTCCAGTTGATTGGTTTTAATTTTGAAAACTTCAGATTTTAACTATTACTTTGTTTTTAATGTTACCTTGGCCATTTTTTAACCCTCACAAATTTGTATTTTTTTGTGTAGGAGTGGGGTCAGAAGAGAGGTGGCACTAGGCACATGAGGAAGCATGACAGATGGGTTCCACCTTGTTCCTTGTACTCGGTATAGTGGTGTGAATACACCGTAGGTGTGGGGTAAGAGGGTGCATGTTGTTTTGGTCACAACTTTGCTCTCTTGCTCTCAAAATCGTAATGCCCAAACACTTGTTCCGTCCGGCATTGCTGTTCATTGTTGTTTGAACTTCCTGCACCGCTGTAATTTGCTTACCATGTCAAATGTCACAATGCTCAGTTTACATCGACAGAGTTTATGATGTGTGACATCACGTGATACATTTGGAAAGCATTTTTATTTTAAATGTATTTTTTATTTTTTTACTTATAAAATGGAGATTTTTGTCCCTTTTTATTTTCAACAGATGCGAACGAGTCACCGCCGGATGCCGAAAATGATGCACATTGCGCTCGGATCGATGTTGTGAGGGCTTGTCACAAGAAAATGGACAACAACCTCGGTGAGTTTGTTTGTAAGCCGCATTTGCACACTTGTGACTTGCCGAGTTTCAGGCTCCAAGATGGTGATTTTGTACATTGTGTGATGCAGATGAAATTGGCAGTGGAATGAGCAGGCTGAAGAATCTTGCCATGGGCCTACAAGAAGAAATTGATGAACAGAATGAGCTTATAGACAGGGTGACAGACAAGGTCAGCGTCATGGACATCAAACTAAAGAACGCCGAGGGGCAGATACATAAACTGTGATCGAACTGTAAGATGCAAATAACTCAAACCCGTATCTGTGGAGTACCAAACTGGATCTCACCTCTGATGTTGAGAAAGGATCCAAAAGACCCGTGTCACTTCGTCAAAGGAAGGTGGTTTGTTTGGGATTGTGAGTCTTTACGAACGTCAGAGAATTATCATTACCATTGAGCTCCGTGCCAGCATTCCACATCACTTGTGCGTTTGTCGTTGCTTATTTCTAATGGAAATATTTACCCAGCATTCCAGGCACGAATGAGTTTGTTAGTGCACTGAAAGCACTTCATTCTAACATTGCTTCTGCTTGTGCAGCAGAATTTTGAGGTTTTTAATTTGGTGAGTTACTTTAAAACATATTTTGTGGTTGCTTGATTGTTGAAGGATATTTTTGGATTTTTTGTTTTTTTCCAGAATGGCATGGCCCACAGGCTGAGACCTGTGTTTTTGAATGATAACACAACTTCATCTTTTCCTCATCTTGCGATTTGCTATGAAGTGTTTGTGTCTGTTTGTTTGATTGCTCGTGTCCAACCGTAATCGGGCCTGGGCACCCCTCTCCCCACCTCCCCAATACCCTAAAGGCACATTTGTTCAAGCAGCAGTTATAACTTATCTTTGATTCCCAGCTGAATGTCTGTTGAGCTCCGAACCGTACATTCTGTATACATGTAGTGTCATGATTTCTGATAATACAGAACTTGATTGCAACCATTACAAAGAACAAGATAGACCCTCATTTCTGGTAACACTTTGTTCAAGAAACCACTTGCTACTGCAAATGGCTTCCCTTTGGGAAAGTACAATAAATGTTGAGGTTTATTTATTTTATTAAAATAGGTCCTTCACGAGACAGCTCAATTCCACCAGGTCAAGTTTTGTTTTGGTTTCAATGTTTAAGGCTACAGGCGCGGACTGAATAGTCCTCATCGAGGCCAAGCCTTAAATAAAAGAATTGCATGAATAGAAAAGTAAGAAAAAGAGAATAGACAGAGTTTTTGAGAAGGTAAAAAAAAAACCTGATTTTTGAAAAGGGGAAAGTCATGTGTTTGGGAAAACATGAGAAGGTAAAGAGTTCCAGAGTTTGGCAGTGGAGGGGAATAAACAAACCGTAATGTCCCACCCTTGAATTGCCAATGGCCACACAATAATCATGTGATACTGTAGTGGCTTATCGTGTATTCCTTGGTCTCGCTAATGGTGGAGGTACACAAGCAGCAAGTTCTTGCGAGCAGACACCGAAGTAATATCTGTAAAAAAGAGAAGAGAGCCTACTATGTGGCGTAATTTGAGCGAGTCAAGTTTTGAGGTCACATTGGTAGAGTTGACAAGTCGAATAACTTTGAATTCAATTCTGTCCAGTAAGTATGTGGAGCTGAAACCTCCCCAGATGTGAGAGCAGTACTCTATACAAGGATGAATCAATCCTTTATATAGTTGGAGCAATTGTTCAGAGGAGAAGAATCTTCGACATCAGAACAGGGCTCCTAATTTCTTCGAGGCAGACTTAGCTATTTGCGTAATGTGTGGATTCCAGGATAAATTTGAAATTAGAGTGCTACCCAGTCGGTTTATTGTATCACATGGTGTAATTGTAGAGCTTTCAAAGGAAAATGGAGAGTTGAGAGTTTTAGAGAGAGATGGGAAAAATTGAGTTTTTGAAGCATTAAACTTGATTACATTTGCCCCACTGGGAGATCTCGTCCAAATCCGAATTTAAAGAGGTGGCTGTGCTGAAACGAGATGTAGATCGAGTGAGGGAAGACAGGGCAGATGGGAAAGACATGGAGTTGATTTTTGATTTTTTACTGTTATCTGAATGACCTTAATTGAATAATAGTAAGTCTCTCTCTCCCCCCCCCCCCCCGCTTAAAAAAACAAAATCTGAGTCCGAAAGTAAATCACTTAGTTACCGGACACACCCTCACTAGTTGCCAACTCTTCCCCATGTTTATGTATGTGACGACCAACCCGGTAAGCAGGTGGTGGAAATCACTTTTCTAATGAATACACATGCAAACATAATGAGTATTACTTGTCATAGTAGACCAGCCAAAAATCGAAAAGTCCCCTAGAATTTTTTTTTGCGGCATCGCTTGTTAATAGCAGGCATCCATGTTGGTTCATTCCACTGTGGCAAGGTAAAAAGAATGTGAGTGGATGCCATCGGCAAATTTCAATTTGAAGGTCACCAAGGTCATTGCCAGTCGATTTTGGGGTTTTGCCTATTTTGATGAAAACCGGTGCCCATTTTATTTAACTTATCAATAAAACCAAAAGCTTGTATATTGCAGCAAGTGTATTTTTGCATTGTGAATGGTTAAACTGAAAATTTACCTTAATTTATACAGTTTTAAGAGAATGAAAGGCAAACTGCCATTTTTCTGTTATATTCTTATGGGTATTTTACCATGTCCAATGTCGCTTTGTTCTCAGTACTACCAGAACTTGCACACCATTAACATGTTATTTTCTTTCCAGTTGGAGATAGGCAGGCTTCCTGCCAAATATGTACCAGATGTCGTGTATATAGCAGTGTACTAGGTGTTCTTGTTGATCATTGTTACATGGTTATAACTACTGTGTACACTATTTTCAGATCGCTAGAAACTTCCAGTTTGAAAGCAGTAGTATAGTAGCCAGCCATGGACCCTGTATCAATAATTATCAAGCGTAAAAGAGAGAGCAAAGACACAGACAAGCTCTCATGGTTTTTTTGTCAGAGCAGTTCAGGTGACCTCTCGCACAGCATCCACAGAAGGAAAAAAACAGAACAAGGACGTCGCTGATCAGAGGTGAAAACTGGGTGACACCACCAATGTAGACATCCTTGAAAGACTTGAGGTGCTTTCAGAGGAAGAATTCCATGCAACGGAACACAGGTGGCGTGAGCTTGCCCCAGTGCCACTGTCTTTCGCAAAGCTCAGAGGTCAGATGAACTCAACCCAAAGGCAGAGCTGGTCAGTATCTTGATGGCTGGAATAAGTGTACCCTCAGATGTTCCAGAAGCTGATATGAAGACATGTGTGCTGATTGATGGTCATGCACTAATCCAGACACTTGGAATCCCCATGGTTGCCAGACATTTGGCAACTATGCTGATGTCTTTATGCGCACTGTGACGAACCACTTTGGTGAACACACAAGAGTTGATGTAGTGTTTGACTCATCTCCAGTGTAGCGGTCAATCAAGGCTGTGACTCGAGCAAAGAGAATGGGCAAGAAAGAAACCGATTCGCAAGATCATTGATGGGCCAGATGTCCCCCTACCCCAGGTTGGAGCAATTTCATCGCCTCAGATGCGAACAAGGCAGATCTTTGCAAGGTTCCTTTCTGAGATGATCATGCAGAAGGGCGAAGATCTCCCGAAAGATGTGAAGTGGTAACAGGAGGTGGATTCTCCAATGCTACCGATGCCAGATCAACAAGAAGGAAACAGTCAGACTTCATGGCAACCACGAAGAGGCTGAAACAAGGCTGATACTCCATTCATGTGAGGCAGTCAGTGAAGGATATGAAAGGTTGGTGGTCATGTGCAGTGACACAGATGTTTTGCTGTTTCTCCTACACTTCATGCCACCAGAGCAGCTCAAGTATGGATGGTTTCTGGAACATCAAAGAAGCGGAAGTGCTACCAATACATGCTGTATCAAACTGCCACAACCTGTTAGGGACAACTTGCTGAGTTTCCATGCACTAACAGGTTGTACACAACCTCAGCCTTCAGTGGCCATGGGAGAAGATGTACTGGAAAACTTTCCAGCATCAGCCACTCCGAGTCAGTGGAATTGGTCGCGATGGAGAACTCACCAAGTTGAGCAGTTTGTATGTCATCTGTATGGCGTTCCTGCACAGCCAAGTGTGGATCAAGCCAGATTCCATGTGTTTAGTAAAGCCAAGAAGGGCCTCGATTTGTTGCCTCCGACCAGAGATGCCCTGGATCTGCACAGTAAACGTGCCAATTTACCAAGGCAAAGATTGGGTTGCAAGCAGATCAATAATGCATCAGGATACCATCCCCTGTGGACACCGCTGCCTGGGTGAAGGAGAAGACTTGCCTGGTACCTATCTGGACAAGACTGCCCCAAATTCCAGATGCCTGCCTTCAGCTGATGACTTTGGGTGCAAATCAAATGCCAAACAGCTCGGTGCACTTGCTTTAAAAAAGAACTGAAGTGCACTTCTGCATGTGGTTGTGATGCGGTAGAATGTTGTAACTCAGCTAGGCAATAGATTTTCTATAAAACATGCACATAGTACATTTTAGCCACATTTAAATTGTTGTTGAACGAATCTACAGTAAACTAAGACATGACATTTCAATTTCTCAGCTTGGTTCACTGCCAGTGAGAACTTGATTACCATAATAGGTACTCAGACTACTGCATTTCGAAACTGCAGTTTTATGTACATTGTGTTGTGCATTTATGTAAATCAAAAGTTACATGATGTTTTTGTTGTCTGTGTAATGAAACATAAAATATTGGCACAAAAATGTTTTAATTCTGCCCAAATAAAGGAAAATGATCATTTTTGCCATTTTTACCTTTATGACCTTGAAAATGACCTAAAAATTGAGAATCCAGGGTGGCATCCACCCACAGCTTTTTCTTTATCCTATAACTCATTGATCTGGCATGGATGCCTGCTATTAACACACAATGCCCCAAAAAGTGTAATATTCCATGTTGGCTGGCCTACTATCAGCCCTGTCGGCCATGGGAGTATCCCCATCCCTCCCATACAGGTCAAAACACACTGGTGTGCTGCTGGATATAAATAATTAAAAGCTGGGTTGCACATTGTTACATTAAATAAACAGAGAAAACAATTACATTAAGTTAGCGAGTGTTAAAATGGAGCATGTGCGGGTCCAACAGATTTCACTGGAATAAAACTGCTCTGTTGTGTATTGTGAACTGTGAAGCTTGAGAATGGGCAATAAATAAGCACTTGATTGGCCATCACCATCCAGTGTGAAGACTGAAAAAAGGTGAGGTGCACCGCCGGCTTCAGAGGAGGTACGGTCATGTCAAATTACTAACACACCAATGAAACTTCGGCGTTGAAACAAAATAACTGGGTTTATGACTCGTATTGAAAGGCAGAGCCTTGGCATTAATATGCGGTCTCTTTAGAATGCAAAACAAATGCCACTGAGAGTGTTATAAGACCAGATAGAGAGGGTAGTGTATGTGAATTTGATTTTGGTCAACATCTGAATTTGAAGCGATTGTGGGGCTCAATGGCCTCCATCCGGGATGATAAGGAACTGAAGATTACTGTACAATGTCATAATCCTACATATATCGATGAGAATGTCTTGTTAGAAATGACATTGGAGCAGTAAAAAGCA
>CM068967.1:84052867-84067052 GCA_035128595.1 Eptatretus atami
TGCTTTTTACTGCTCCAATGTCATTCTAACAAGACATTCTCATCGATATATGTAGGATTATGACATTTACAGTAATCTTCAGTTCCTTATCATCCCGGATGGAGGCCATTGAGCCCCACAATGCTTCAAATTCAGATGTTGACCAAAATCAAATTCACATACACTACCCCTCCTATCTGGTCTTATAACACTCTCAGTGGCATTTGTTTTGCATTCTAAAGAGACCGCATATTAATGCCAAGGCTCTGCCTTTCAATACGAGTCATAAACCCAGTTATTTTGTTTCAACGCCGAAGTTTCATTGGTGTGTTAGTAATTGACATGACCGTACCTCCTCTGAAGCCGGCGGTGCACCTCACCTTTTTTCAGTCTTCACACTGGATGTGATGGCCAATCAAGTGCTTATTTATTGCCCATTCTCAAGCTTCACAGTTCACAATACACAACAAGAGCAGTTTTATTCCAGTGAAATCTGTTGGACCCGCACATGCTCCATTTTAACACTCGCTAACTTAATGTAATTGTTTTCTCTGTTTATTTAATGTAACAATGTGCAACCCAGCTTTTAATTATTTATATCCAGCAGCACACCAGTGTGTTTTGACCTGTATGGGAGGGATGGGATACTCCCATGGCCGACAGGGCTGATAGTAGGCCAGCCAACATGGAATATTACACTTTTTGGGGCATTGTGTGTTAATAGCAGGCATCCATGCCAGATCAATGAGTTATAGGATAAAGAAAAAGCTGTGGGTGGATGCCACCCTGGATTCTCAATTTTTAGGTCATTTTCAAGGTCATAAAGGTAAAAATGGCAAAAAATGATCATTTTCCTTTATTTGGGCAGAATTAAAACATTTTTGTGCCAATATTTTATGTTTCATACACAGACAACAAAACATCATGTAACTTTTATTTACATAAATGCACAACAACAATGTAACATAAAACTGCAGTTTCGAAATGCAGTAGTCTGAGTACCTATTATGGTAATCAAGTTCTCACTGGCAGTGAACCAAGCTGAGAAATTGAAATGTCATGTCTTAGTTTACTGTAGATTCGTTCAACAACAATTTAAATGTGGCTAAAATGTACTATGTGCATGTTTTATAGAAAATCTATTGCCTAGCTGAGTTACAACATTCTACCGCATCACAACCACATGCAGAAGTGCACTTCAGTTCTTTTTTAAAGCAAGTGCACCGAGCTGTTTGGCATTTGATTTGCACCACAAAGTCATCAGCTGAAGGCAGGCATCTGGAATTTGGGCAGTCTTGTCCAGATAGGTACCAGGCAAGTCTTCTCCTTCACCCAGGCAGCGGTGTCCACAGGGGATGGTATCCTGATGCATATTTGATCTGCTTGCAACCCAATCTTTGCCTTGGTAAATTGGCACGTTTACTGTGCAGATCCAGGGCATCTCTGGTCGGAGGCAACAAATCGAGGCCCTTCTTGGCTTTACTAAACACATGGAATCTGGCTTGATCCACACTTGGCTGTGCAGGAACGCCATACAGATGACATACAAACTGCTCAACTTGGTGAGTTCTCCATCGCGACCAATTCCACTGACTCGGAGTGGCTGATGCTGAAAGTTTTCCAGTACATCTTCTTCCCATGGCCACTGAAGGCTGAGGTTGTGTACAACCTGTTAGTGCATGGAAACTCAGCAAGTTGTCCCTAACAGGTTGTGGCAGTTTGATACAGCATGTATTGGTAGCACTTCCGCTTCTTTGATGTTCCAGAAACCATCCATACTTGAGCTGCTCTGGTTGGCATGAAGTGTAGGAGAAACAGCAAAACATCTGTGTCACTGCACATGACCACCAACCTTTCATATCCTTCACTGACTGCCTCACATGAATGGAGTATCAGCCTTGTTTCAGCCTCTTCGTGGTTGCCATGAAGTCTGACTGTTTCCTTCTTGTTGATCTGGCATCGGTAGCATTGGAGAATCCACCTCCTGTTACCACTTCACATCTTTCGGGAGATCTTCGCCCTTCTGCATGATCATCTCAGAAGGAACCTTGCAAAATCTGCCTTGTTCGCATCTGAGCGATGAAATTGCTCCAAACCTGGGGTAGGGGACATCTGGCCCATCAATGATCTTGCGAATCGGTTTCTTCTTGCCCATTCTCTTTGCTCGAGTCACAGCCTTGATTGACCGCTACACTGGAGATGAGTCAAACACTACATCAACTCTTGTGTGTTCACCAAAGTGGTTCGTCACAGTGCGCATAAAGACATCAGCATAGTTGCCAAATGTCTGGCAACCATGGGGATTCCCAAGTGTCTGGATTAGTGCATGACCATCAATCAGCACACATGTCTTCATATCAGCTTCTGGAAATCTGAGGGTACACTTATTCCAGCCATCAAGATACTGACCAGCTCTGCCTTTGGGTTGAGTTCATCTGACCTCTGAGCTTTGCGAAAGACAGTGGCACTGGGGCAAGCTCACGCCACCTGTGTTCCGTTGCATGGAATTCTTCCTCTGAAAGCACCTCAAGTCTTTCAAGGATGTCTACATTGGTGGTGTCACCCAGTTTTCACCTCTGATCAGCGACGTCCTTGTTCTGTTTTTTTCCTTCTGTGGATGCTGTGCGAGGGTCACCTGAACTGCTCTGACAAAAAAACCATGAGAGCTTGTCTGTGTTCTTTGCTCTCTCTTTTACGCTTGATAATTATTGATACAGGGTCCATGGCTGGCTACTATACTACTGCTTTCAAACTGGAAGTTTCTAGCGATCTGAAAATAGTGTACACAGTGTTATAACCATGTAACAATGATCAACAAGAACACCTAGTACACTGCTATATACACGACATCTGGTACATATTTGGCAGGAAGCCTGCCTATCTCCAACTGGAAAGAAAATAACATGTTAATGGTGTGCAAGTTCTGGTAGTACTGAGAACAAAGCGACATTGGACATGGTAAAATACCCATAAGAATATAACAGAAAAATGGCAGTTTGCCTTTCATTCTCTTAAAACTGTATAAATTAAGGTAAATTTTCAGTTTAACCATTCACAATGCAAAAATACACTTGCTGCAATATACAAGCTTTTGTTTTATTGATAAGTTAAATAAAATGGCACCGGTTTTCATCAAAATAGGCAAAACCCCAAAATCGACTGGCAATGACCTTGGTGACCTTCAAATTGAAATTTGCCGATGGCATCCACTCACATTCTTTTTACCTTGCCACAGTGGAATGAACCAACATGGATGCCTGCTATTAACAAGCGATGCCGCAAAAAAAAATTCTAGGGACTTTTCGATTTTTGGCTGGTCTACTATGACAAGTAATACTCATTATGTTTGCATGTGTATTCATTAGAAAAGTGATTTCCACCACCTGCTTACCGGGTTGGTCGTCACATACATAAACATGGGGAAGAGTTGGCAACTAGTGAGGGTGTGTCCGGTAACTAAGTGATTTACTTTCGGACTCAGATTTTGTTTTTTTAAGCGGGGGGGGGGGGGGAGAGAAGACTTACTATTATTCAATTAAGGTCATTCAGATAACAGTAAAAAATCAAAAATCAACTCCATGTCTTTCCCATCTGCCCTGTCTTCCCTCACTCGATCTACATCTCGTTTCAGCACAGCCACCTCTTTAAATTCGGATTTGGACGAGATCTCCCAGTGGGGCAAATGTAATCAAGTTTAATGCTTCAAAAACTCAATTTTTCCCATCTCTCTCTAAAACTCTCAACTCTCCATTTTCCTTTGAAAGCTCTACAATTACACCATGTGATACAATAAACCGACTGGGTAGCACTCTAATTTCAAATTTATCCTGGAATCCACACATTACGCAAATAGCTAAGTCTGCCTCGAAGAAATTAGGAGCCCTGTTCTGATGTCGAAGATTCTTCTCCTCTGAACAATTGCTCCAACTATATAAAGGATTGATTCATCCTTGTATAGAGTACTGCTCTCACATCTGGGGAGGTTTCAGCTCCACATACTTACTGGACAGAATTGAATTCAAAGTTATTCGACTTGTCAACTCTACCAATGTGACCTCAAAACTTGACTCGCTCAAATTACGCCACATAGTAGGCTCTCTTCTCTTTTTTACAGATATTACTTCGGTGTCTGCTCGCAAGAACTTGCTGCTTGTGTACCTCCACCATTAGCGAGACCAAGGAATACACGATAAGCCACTACAGTATCACATGATTATTGTGTGGCCATTGGCAATTCAAGGGTGGACATTACGGTTTGTTTATTCCCCTCCACTGCCAAACTCTGGAACTCTTTACCTTCTCATGTTTTCCCAAACACATGACTTTCCCCTTTTCAAAAATCAGGTTTTTTTTTTACCTTCTCAAAACTCTGTCTATTCTCTTTTTCTTACTTTTCTATTCATGCAATTCTTTTATTTAAGGCTTGGCCTCGATGAGGACTATTCAGTCCGCGCCTGTAGCCTTAAACATTGAAACCAAAACAAAACTTGACCTGGTGGAATTGAGCTGTCTCGTGAAGGACCTATTTTAATAAAATAAATAAAACCTCAACATTTATTGTACTTTCCCAAAGGGAAGCCATTTGCAGTAGCAAGTGGTTTCTTGAACAAAGTGTTACCCAGAAATGAGGGTCTATCTTGTTCTTTGTAATGGTTGCAATCAAGTTCTGTATTATCAGAAATCATGACACTACATGTATACAGAATGTACGGTTCGGAGCTCAACAGACATTCAGCTGGGAATCAAAAGATAAGTTATAACTGCTGCTTGAACAAATGTGCCTTTAGGGTATTGGGGAGGTGGGGAGAGGGGTGCCCAGGCCCGATTACGGTTGGACACGAGCAATCAAACAAACAGACACAAACACTTCATAGCAAATCGCAAGATGAGGAAAAGATGAAGTTGTGTTATCATTCAAAAACACAGGTCTCAGGCTGTGGGCCATGCCATTCTGGAAAAAAACAAAAAATCCAAAAATATCCTTCAACAATCAAGCAACCACAAAATATGTTTTAAAGTAACTCACCAAATTAAAAACCTCAAAATTCTGCTGCACAAGCAGAAGCAATGTTAGAATGAAGTGCTTTCAGTGCACTAACCAAACTCATTCGTGCCTGGAATGCTGGGTAAATATTTCCATTAGAAATAAGCAACGACAAACGCACAAGTGATGTGGAATGCTGGCACGGAGCTCAATGGTAATGATAATTCTCTGACGTTCGTAAAGACTCACAATCCCAAACAAACCACCTTCCTTTGACGAAGTGACACGGGTCTTTTGGATCCTTTCTCAACATCAGAGGTGAGATCCAGTTTGGTACTCCACAGATACGGGTTTGAGTTATTTGCATCTTACAGTTCGATCACAGTTTATGTATCTGCCCCTCGGCGTTCTTTAGTTTGATGTCCATGACGCTGACCTTGTCTGTCACCCTGTCTATAAGCTCATTCTGTTCATCAATTTCTTCTTGTAGGCCCATGGCAAGATTCTTCAGCCTGCTCATTCCACTGCCAATTTCATCTGCATCACACAATGTACAAAATCACCATCTTGGAGCCTGAAACTCGGCAAGTCACAAGTGTGCAAATGCGGCTTACAAACAAACTCACCGAGGTTGTTGTCCATTTTCTTGTGACAAGCCCTCACAACATCGATCCGAGCGCAATGTGCATCATTTTCGGCATCCGGCGGTGACTCGTTCGCATCTGTTGAAAATAAAAAGGGACAAAAATCTCCATTTTATAAGTAAAAAAATAAAAAATACATTTAAAATAAAAATGCTTTCCAAATGTATCACGTGATGTCACACATCATAAACTCTGTCGATGTAAACTGAGCATTGTGACATTTGACATGGTAAGCAAATTACAGCGGTGCAGGAAGTTCAAACAACAATGAACAGCAATGCCGGACGGAACAAGTGTTTGGGCATTACGATTTTGAGAGCAAGAGAGCAAAGTTGTGACCAAAACAACATGCACCCTCTTACCCCACACCTACGGTGTATTCACACCACTATACCGAGTACAAGGAACAAGGTGGAAACCCATCTGTCATGCTTCCTCATGTGTGCCTAGTGCCACCTCTCTTCTGACCCCACTCCTACACAAAAAAATACAAATTTGTGAGGGTTAAAAAATGGCCAAGGTAACATTAAAAACAAAGTAATAGTTAAAATCTGAAGTTTTCAAAATTAAAACCAATCAACTGGAAAGTTGCCTTTTCAGGTTACCAATGTGCACAGATTTGAGTCATCCATGAAGGTCAATCAAGGTCTCCGATGCATCCTCAAAGGGAACCCAAACGCTCAGACCACCTTGACGGGAAGCTATCCCTCGATACCCTACAACATAGATATGATGTCTCTTTTTGCCAATTTCGAATTATAAAAGGTCGAAATCTTCTGCTTCTTCAGATTAGCCGTGACGTCACACCCGACAGTCGAATGCCATATCCGTACTGTGTACGGGTTACATCGCGGTACGATTCAACTGAAACGGCAAATAACTTTAGTTTTTCCAAAAGTCTGCTGAGTCGATGCCTCCTTGGTGCCTGTAGTAAAACAAACACAATGTTTCATGCCACACCAATGGCCGAAAGACCCGAAGTTTACAGAAATTGGACGAAGTTTGTCTGAAATACCTGCATGTGGATCGGGCCAACTTATCGCTTGCAGAGCAATGTTAGGAAACAGCAGATGGCTATAGATCATGTGCTTATCCACCACAATTTGAGAGAGGATGCCACCGCCACGATTAAGTGGAAGAAACAGCTGTCGCTCGAAACTAACACCATCTCTACCGCGCTACCGGCACATATACAGTAATCCCCCGTTTCTCGCGGGGGTTACGTTCCAAACCTCCCCGCGCTAGGTGAAAATCCGCGATGAATGGACGCCTCCCCAAAAATCGACTCGTCTGGTCTGGTCGGTTTGGGAGTGATTGGGTTTGAGTGCCAGAGATCGACTCGTCTGGTCTGGTCGGTTTGCAGTGATTGGGTTTGAGGTGCCGGAGATCGACTCGTCTGTCTTGGTCGGTTTGGCAGTGATTGGGTTTGAGGTGCTGGAGATTGACTCGTCTGTCTGGTCGGTTTTGAGGTGCTGGGTACGAGCAGTGCTCGTCCAACGGCGGCAAACCTTTTTCCTTCCCGAAGCATATCGAGCACCTTAACCTTCTCCTGGAGCGTCCCAGGACCTTCCTCTGGTGCTTCGGTTCCTTGCCAGAGCCTTAGAAGGTGCAGGGTGTTGGGCGGCATCATGGGGCTTGGAGAAAAAAACGTAGAAAATATTCGAAGTTCACAAGCGATACTTTGTCTCGTGCGTTGTGTGACTGGTCGAACACCACGCGTTATAATTTATTGCTTAAATAATTTATATTTTATATATTATTACCGCCATGTACCGGGGGAATCCGCAGAAAAAATTAGTTAAGTTCCAAGGAAAACCCACGATGAACCGGGGGAGCGATAGGTGAACCGCGATAAAGCGCGGGGTTGACTGTACACTGACAATTTGAGCGGTGAATCAAACACCTGTTGCCATTGCCCGGCCGTTACCACAAGAACACCTGAAACAAATTTTCGATTATCAACATAAATTTCTAAAAATCAAATGAAACACCATCTATTTATAGTGGAGAGAAAGAATGGATGTATCATCATCATCTTCAAAACTCCAAGAGGATTTGACCGAGGACAATAAACTTTGTCCCCTACCCGCTCCACCATCCCCCACCCCCAGCACTACTCCACAACCCCCCCCCATAATACACATCAACAATCACCATAGAACACCAGCACTACTCCCCCTACATGGGAGGTGGGGGGGGGGGGGGAAGAGATCGCACCTCAGACATGACAAATACAAATTGGTCTGGGAAAATATCAAGTAGGACAATCACGCAATATACAAGACACCTGGTCAGCCTGCGATGGAAGGACAAATAGTGGAGCAAATAAGTGTGATTTTTTGGCAGAATCGGTCAAATTGTGATACAAGCATTAAAATTTGGTACGAACGTTCCTTCAGGTCACTCTGCAAGAAAAAAGTGCTAGCCACGTGGATTTTCAACATGGCGGCCATTTTTTCCAAGATGGCCGCCAGGGTATGAAAAAAACAACTTTAAACCATAAAAATCGCCAGAGATGTCGGATTTATATCATCTTGATGTTGATTAATAGGTTTTTGTCCTTGCTAGAGCTGATTCTTGAGTGTATTGATCGATTTCATGAACCAATAAATCAATTTTAGGACTTACGTAACAATAAAGAAGTCAAATGACAACTATTGTGCAGGCTTCGAATAAAAGGAAATTGGTTCTCATCGCGTTATAGACGGGGACGGTTAGAATTGTTGGAGATCTTGAACAGAGCTTGTATTTTATTGCTCAAAATAGTTATTGCCCCTCCAAAGGACTGCTAATGCTGGGGTGGCAAAGAGGATGAGCTCTCTTTGCCTATGAAATGCCCCAAATGGCAAGTGAAACAAAGCCTCGCAGTCAAGCTCCAACTCTAGCCTTCTCGTGGTGGGGGTGTTTCCACAAATAGTGGTGGTGCGGAAGGCGAACTCTGGCGCCTGAAAACCAGACAGCTCTGGGCAGATGACGCTCATTAGGAGATGGAAAACTCCGAAATAAAACCACTTGCGACCGAAATGCAGCCACAAGGATCTATAGGACCCTGACACATTGTAACCATCAATGGTGGTGGACACCAGCCAATATCGACTAAACACAAAAAAAGAGAGTATGTCATGCACTACCAGGGCACACTGGTGGCATACACTGCTGTGCAACTTAGCATGGGGTTCAATGTCGGCTAAACCATGGGTTTAGTATCCCAAATGGTATCTAATGACCCCTCAGATGTTAGATAGCCGCACCTGAACCGACAGGATGTGCCAGCGCGGGAGAGCCGAGCCAAGGATAACGGGTTTTACATGTAGTTATCCGGATGGTGTACAGATCGCACAGGATTTAAATGGCATTGGATGAACGATCGGGCTAGGTGTAGGGCAAACGCATGAACCTAGCTGTATCCCATACATCAAAGTGCACGAAGGCAAGGTGGTAAAAGATAAACCCTCGACCTTGCCATTGGTAGTCACAAATTATGGACACTCAAGCAAAATCAAAACCACAAATAAACTGGAGGAAATGTTGCCTCTGTCAGAAGGACACAGAGGAAAAGTTAATGTCACCATGAACAAACAGCGACAGTTCAGAGGGAATTCTTTGAGAAAGTCAAACAGCTCACATTGGTAATGGAGGAAATGGTAATCCCTTTGAAGAGGAGTCAGGAATCTTCTTACGCTCGACACCAGGGACATCCCGGATCCTTCCGCTGCTCGGCTAATTGCGACCCATCACGAGAGAGGGAAAGAAAAGCTCAATTCCTTCATGCTAATCTACAATGTGAGAATGACTGCTCCTTCTACCAGCCTATCAAAAAGAACAGGATAACCTTCTTCACAAAATGAGCCAAATTCTGCAAGCAAATCCGAGACAAAGTTACTGAAGGAAGACTGCCATTTGTTTTCCCCCCCTCTTCATCTCCTGCCAAAACAGACAGTGTGACCTGCAAGAGTTCTTCAAACACGAAAACCAGTCTTTTCCGGCCTCACTCAGTAACAAGGGGAAACTACACACATGTACGAAATCGGATTTAGTGGATGTACTACAAGGCAAAGTGACGCTTCCAGAGACAAAGCCAGAATCTGACGTACTCATTGTAGATGGAGCTGCGCTGGTAAATATCGTAGCACCACGAACACCAAAGACATTTGAAGAGTATGCCAGAAAGGATATTCTTCCTAAAGTCGAGTACTACAGCACGAAATACAAGAGAACCGACATCATCTTTGAGTGCATCATCAGTCCAGCCTGAAGTCAGAAGCAAGATCTCAACGAGGAAAGGCAGTCAGAAGGAGAGTAACAGCGACAAGTAAAACTCCCTCGAATTGGAAGAGCTTCCTTAGAGATAGCACCAACAAAACAGAGCTATTCCATTTCCTTGCCGCGAAAGTGTCTGAAATGACCGGGCAATCCAGTTATTCATGACTAAAGGAGAAAATGCCATCACCACCACCAGTGACACCAGCGTTAACCTAAGGAAGTGCCCCATGTACCCATGAAGAAGCAGACACGTGAATATTCTTACATGTTCGGCATGCAGCCACCGAGGATACAAGTCTCTGATGATTGAAGCTAATGACACGGAGATTGTAGTTATTGCCATATCCCTTATGCCTTCTCTTGCCGCACCAGGTCTTGAAAAAATGTGGGTTGCATTTGGCAAAGGGGAGCACAGGAGATGGATCCCTATCCACGAAATTATGTCTGCCATAGGACCAGAGAAAACGAGTGGGATGCTCTTCTTCCATGCCTTCACCGGTTGTGATGTGTTATCAGCTTTCAATGGCAAAGGGAAAAAGACAGCATGGCAGACATGGAATGTATGTGATGAAGCGTCAGTAATCTTCACGAAACTCAGTCAGTGCCCATCAAAGATTGAGGAATCTGATCTAGAAATCCTGGAGAAATTTGTGGTCCTGATGTATGACAGATCAAGTTCAGTTGCGTCAGTGAATGAGGCGCGGCTTGCTCTCTTTGCACGAAAGCAGAGGTCATATGATTTAATTCCACCAACACAAGGAGCACTCACGCGAACATGCCAAGCGAGCTGCATATCAAGCAGGACACATTTGGAGCCAGGCAATAGTCCGCCAGCCAGAAGGTCAGTGTCCGTCCGTGTGGGGTTGGTTCAAAGAAGATGACTCGTGGAAGGTCTTCTGGACTGCCCTTGCTCCCATAGCTAAAAGCTGCCAGGAGTTAACGAAATGTGGATGCAAGACACAATGTAGTGGAAGGTGCAAATGCTATCGTTACGGACTAAGTTGTACCCCACTATGCAGTTGTTCTTGTCAGACATAATCAGAACAATGAACATTGCAGGGCAGAAAAACATGGCGGCCATCTTGGAATACGGCCGCCATATTGAATTTTAAGTGGCAAGCAGTTGTATCTCATAAAGTGACCTAAAATAAATATTTCTGCCAAATTTCATGCTTGTATCATTCTTTGAACGATTGTTATTGTTATCTGTTCTTATTTTGGGTGGTCGTCTGGCGGCCATCTTGGAAAATGGCGGCCATGTTGGAATTTCAAGTGGCTAGCACTTTTTTCTCATAAAGTGATATAAAATAAATATTTCTGCCAAATTTCAAGCTTGTATCATTCTTTGAACGATTGTTATTGTTATCTGTTCTTATTTTGGGTGGTCGTCTGGTGGCCATCTTGGAAAATGGTGGCCATGTTGGAATTTCAAGTGGCTAGCACTTTTTTCTCATAAAGTGACATAAAATAAATATTCCTGCCAAGTTTCATGCTTGTATCATCATTTGAACGATTGATTTTGTTATCTGCTCCACGAAAAGCATTCATCGCCCATTTTGTCCACAGTCTCCATGCTGTCTGGTGATGATGGGTATTTTTGCTCGAGTAACATGTAAAGTCATTTATCAATCAACACAAAATCGCTCCCTTATAAACCATCAATTGAACAAAAAGCAAAACCGACTGAGCTGAGTGAACATGTGACCGGCGGTTTCATCTTTTTAACACCTCCATCTTCACTTCCACCTTCTTCCTCAAATTTGCTCACACAAAGTTCAAAACGATTCAGCTCCACAATTCCCCCTCAAGCGTTACAATCACTAATTAGGTGGATTAGTTGGTTAGGTGACGAGAACAAGGCAATTCGATTTTGGAGGTCCGGATCCAGATCCAGGCTGTCAGTGGGATACCCAACAAACTGTTCAGCCTGGCAGAGGTATGCACTCGAATTATTGTCATCACCAGAACGGCACATGGTAAAGAGAAGTGTTACATCAAAATACCACTAAACTCCACATTTACCACATTCTAGCTCAATGATTTATGACTTTACCAGTTACTACAGAGTCTTTCTTAAGCATCGTCACTATTGTTTTTGACGCCAGGTATTTTATGACCTCTGGTTCAAGCATGTATGGTATGACAGCACCTTCTACATCATGATTTTGACTGTCGTCGCAATGTGAGAATTCTTGATCAGAAAATTATTCGTCAAATGCACTTTCTGACGAGTCTGAAGCAAGTTGTGGCTACTACCCTTTGCCTGCTGAGACAATTGTTCCAGCGACGATGCAAAGACCTTGGAGTTTTCTGGAATTTTTAGGAGAGGTGTCCACCAGGTTGGGTTTTTCTGATGGTACCTGCCAGGTTGGGCTTCAACACCTCAAAAAATGATTAGAATTAAAAACCACGTTCAGTTCTTAATTCCTAACAAAATCAATATATCAAAAAAATTTAATTTGGATTCTGTGGACCTTTCAGGCTAATCAAGATATGTTTGCAAATTGCAGTCACGAACATTCGCGTCATTGTTCATGCGCAGCAGAAAGGGTGGATAAATGAGGGACTGGTTCACGACTGGGTGCGCACGGTCTAGAATAGTAGGCCGGATGGCGATCTCTCCCGACGACAGAGCGTGCTAGTCCTGGATGTGTTCAGTTGTCACAAGACCGATGACACCAAAGTGCTGCTCTGTCAGACCAACACTGATCTAGTCATCATTCCAGGTGAGCTGACATCGCTCCTGCAGCCCCTTGATGTGTCTATCAATAAGCCGTTCAAGGACGGGCGGCGTCACTGCTGGTCCGGCTGGATAATGAGTGTGGAGAAAACCTACACCAAGAGCGGGAGGATGAGAAAGGTCGACCTTTCAATGATTTGTGGTATGATCGTCAAGGTGTGGGAGGAGATACCGTTGGACATCATCAAGCAAGCATTTCTGAAATGCTGCATCAACAACATGGACAGCACCGAGGACAACATCATTTGGGAGGAGGAGGCTGCAAAAGACAGTGACAGCGATGTGGACTTGCTGTACCCTGATACAGACAAGGAGTTAAGTGCCATGTTCGCCGACGAAAGCACCGACGACGATTTCCTTGGGTTTAGCTGAAAAGCTTCATCAAACCAAAATCGCCCTTTTCCCTTTTCTTTGAATCCCTTTTCTTCCTTTTTCTCGAAACCAGAAAAAAAAAATCCCATTGAAAGAAAAATAAAAACTTCCTGGTATCCTCTCCTCTCTCTTCAACTTCTTAAAAATGAGAATAAGACTGCTTTTTTTTGTATGCGTTGTCGAGGCTCATATGAGAGCGAACACACAACACACAGCAAGGGGGGCATAATACAAGAGGGGCGGGAGTGGGAAGGACAAAACAGTGGGGAACAGAGACATTAGGAGATCTGTGGAAGGATGGTAGGAAACGGTATACAGATGGACATTACAGGGACTTTCAGGAAGGAAAGCAGGGAATTTGAAGGATGGGTTTGGGTGGATTAACGGGGATAAAAGATCGAGGATTGATGGGGGACGAATATGAGGTGGTGGAGAACAGCTGTTTGAAGGCCTGGAGTGAAGAAGGGATTGAACAGAGTGAGGGAGTTTATTCCAAAGGCAGGAAAAAGGAGGAATGAAAGAGTGAAGGTGAGCAGGATCGTGAATTTTTAGTTTTACCAGAAGGGGGTTGTTGGCGGACCTTGAGCACCCTGCGGAAATATGGTAGGGACAAATCGCAGGCACAGAAGGGGGGGCGAGACTGGAGAGGAGATGGTAGAAGACAGAAAGACCACCGACCTGCCTGCGGTGAGAGAGCGAGAGGCCCAAAGACTCAGCCTCATCGCGGGAGATGCCAATGATCTGAAATTCCTTGGTTTTCACAGCGTGAAGCCGAGAAAGGTGGGAGGCAGGAGCACCAGCCAATAGGAGAGAGGGCAGTACTCTATCAGGCTGTGGACTAAAGCTTTGTATGTGGTCAGGAGTTCAGGTGGGCCGAGGAAGGACTTTGCACGATGGAGGATTCCCAGTCGGCGACTGGCTTTGGAGGTCAGGTTGGAAATGTGGCTTTCCCACGAAAGATCATGGCAGATAGTGAGACCCAGAAGTTTGAAAGAAAGGACTTCTTCCAGAGGGTTGCTGAGAAAGTGGATGGGTTGCCAAACGGTCATTTTGGAGAGACATCGTGAGAGTGCGCGATTTGTCCGGATTGAAAGACATGTTCCACGTGTTGGATCAGTTTGTGATTTTACACAGATCTGCAGAGAGCGAAGAAGTTGCTGCTTGGCGGTCTGAGGGATGACAGATGGTACGACAGAGGGTGGA
>CM068967.1:84092730-84106628 GCA_035128595.1 Eptatretus atami
AGACGAGGGGAAAGTGTCAAAGGCACGAATGCGGCTCGTGACAAGCCAATGTCAATGGATTCGAGCGCCCAAGCTCGAACACGCCACGTGGCAAGATGGCGGCGTTCTTTTGTCGCACAGCTTAGGCACCAGCCTCAGCGCGTTCAGCCCCCGTAAGGTCGACGGCACAAGAGCGAAAGATCCACGGTGTGCTCCAGCTGGCTTTTCACAAGGTCCGCAATACATAATCCAGGCCTGGCCTGCTCACCAGATTAGGCCAAATCGGGGTGTTGGGCTCCGCAGGCGGATCAACGGGATGGAAAAGTGTGTCGAGCCGTGCCGGAAGCAAAGACAGTCAGAGGCTCCGTGGTTGGATTCAGGATGAACCTGGGGACGACCTGCACGCTGGGTCCATCGCCGAGGAGGAAACAGCCGTCAGTCACTCATCAAGCAGATCGCAGACCGACAACCGACAGCCTCTCATCCAGCAGAAGGGCAGACTACGCTCATGCAGTTCCTCTTGCCTTTTTCACGAAGCAGATCGCAGACAGACACAGCCGTCCTCTTATAAGCAGATCGCGACTCGACACTCAGGCAGTTACTCTCTTGCCTTCCGGCGCTCGCTCTGGACAACTCCTCCGGGACCCGTGATTGGTCCATCGCTCGAGATTGCAGCTTCCCTCCACCAATCGGCTGCCGACACGTCTCGCCGACCGACTCTCAGAGCGCTGGGCGGGGCTAGTTTGGAGAGGGGAAGGAAAACTAAATAAGGCGCCTCCTGGTACACCACCACTGTACGAACACTGGACAGCCTGCTACACCTCCCGACACACATGTAACGTCCAATTACCGAACAACCTGGCTAAACATGCAATTGAGGGGGGATCTGGGCTAATCCTATATTTAATAACACCCTAAGGGCCATTTCCGCAACAGTACAACCGGTTATTGTGTTAGCCTAAATAAGAATGGTCCTCGGGTTTAATGGAAAACTACAAAGCAGCCAATTGTTGCACTGTCCACGTGTGAGGCAGAATATATGGCGTTAGCTGCAACCACACGAGTGTCTGTACCAAGTTCAACTACTAGAAAGTATTGATGGGTGTCAGTATGCACCAGCTAAGATCTATGAGGATAACCAAGGTGCAATCGTGTTAGCAAAGAATCCTGTAAGCAGACAGATTCAAGCATGTTGACATAAAGTATCACTTTGTAAGATCAACTGTAAATAATGGTAAAATAAGTCTTGAGTATTGCCCAACAGACCAGATGGTAGCAGATGTAATGACAAAACCTGCAACAAAACTTAGTCAAGTAAATTTGGAGACTAACCATGTATGTTGAAGTTAAGACTACATGATGTCATTTATGATGTGTATATATATATATAATTTTTTTTTTTGATGCTTTGAGTTGAAGGAGATAATGTGAGAGCAAGTGGGGGTGTTGACATATACAATATGTGTGTGCTCTCAATAATTAATGAAACCAGCCAATATGAAGCGCTGTGATTGTCGTGTGTGTGTGTGTGTATATATATACTACTGCGCATGTTCAATAAACTTCCTCTTCTTCCTATGTTGAAACCTGCATGACTGCGTGCGTTTGTTCCTCCATAATGTAATGTCATGGTTTTAAGGCAAGCACTGGGTACAGTGCCAGAATCGCTGTACAATGTAGCTCTATCAACAATACCCATATCCCTTCCCGAGACGTGTATACCGTGCGAGTCGCAAGTTGGTTGGTCTGAAACTTCAAACGGTCACGTGATTTGTGGACCGTTTTTCAGGGGTCAGTTCAAAATGGATTGTGGAGTGTTCAACTTTGATTTACCTTAGACGGATTTATGGAAAAAGGACGTATAAATTTTGGGTAAAAGTGGGGGACCTGACTTTTTAACATAGTGGGGGGGGGGGGGGGGGGGGGGGCAACGTAACAGATTAGGATTCCCGTTGGTTTTGCATGTTAATTTTTTGCAACTATTATGAATGTGTTCTTAGCATTGCCAGGAAGTGGAAAAATGTTGTCGCCATTTTTTCTATGGACCTTCAGTAACCTTGACACAACGTCAAAGCTGAAAGGTCATTTTTGACCCAACGTACTGTATTAATCACGCTTTGTTTCAGAGTCTGGAGTGCCAGAATGTTGCATTGCGTTTTCTAAAGTGTTTCTGACAAATATTCAATCTGAACTAACAGTGTCTTCATTACAGAATGTCTGTTTATGATCATACAACTAACTTCTTGTTGAACTTCGCAGCCACGACCCATCCAAACCACCATATAATACAGAGATCTCATTTTCTCCTTCAGCTAACTTTTGCATGATAGTTAAGGCCTTAGAAATAAGAAATACACATCTACAATCATTTGCAAAAGTTTAGGACCACCCTGAGAAAATGTCAATTTGGCAACCCTGGACAGGTATTGTCCTTCAGAGCATAGATCCAGACATACATCAAGAGTTCATTGATGGAAACTTTGTAGTCAACAAAAACCAGATCCCATTCTGTGCCATTGGGGTGGATCATGCCCTTGAGCATATCAACCGCATCATGAAAGTCACTGGAGGACTCGTGGGCATTACACAGAATGCCAATGCTCGGGAGAGATTCTTCCTTACAGCTCCAGAGCTTAGTAGGCTTGCTGAAGCACATGTGATGGCTGGCTCACCAACAACTACACGTAAGGAACATCATGACCTGTCACTTGCTGTATGGACAAGACAGGAAGAGAACATTGCTCGGCTCAAGACTGTGTTCATATCGTCCATGAATCCTATGAAGTACGAGGGTGAAGACCTGCCCAACATCATCACAAAGGTTGTGATGCCAGCTGAGGTGCAGAAAGATGTGTGCAACCAAGAAGACATTGGGCAGCAGAAGTATGCCAACTTTGTTGAGGAACGCATCAACACGAATGAGGTCAGTATCTGGGCAGAATGAAGAGGTTCAACTGAAGACATGGAAAAGTGCAAGAAGTCGGTGAACACAAAGTGGCTGATCAGGTGTGGAGCTCAAGGACGACAGATCACTATTTGCCCGCATGTTGATTGTTGAGCTCACGCTCCGAGATGAACCTCAAGGAGAGCATTGGCCAGCATGAGTCACGTCTCTCCCACGAGCCTTGTTCACAGTGAGTGGTGAACTCCTACCATGCACAGACAAAAGCAAGCTGATGGCTGTACTTGAGGACCTCCCAAACAAAATTAGTGTTGATCTGCAGCCAGAGAGTTCACCAATGACATTGTTCCTTGACACCAAGGAAGGCAACTGTAATTGATGGAATGGCAATTGTCCAGGCAATGGGTAAGCCACCTTGGGTCAAGACATGTGCTCAATGGGCTGACCACTTCATAGCTACACTGGACAGCAAGTGCAGAGAATATTGTTACGGCTGTGGAAATTCGCAACCACCATTCAGGTCCCGTAGGTGAGGTATTTCTGAAGTACGTGTATAGTAGCCCCAAACCCGTTGTCTAAAGGGAATTAATGTGATTCATTCGGCTGCGATCCTTTGAGTTAGGCGTTTTTCTGTTCTACCTTTATTTTGAACCAACCACGCTCCAACCGTCAACAACAACAACAACGCAGCAGCCACAACCTACCTTCACCACTCTCCTACGGCCATTCCCGCACCACCTGTGGGCACCGAGCGTCGGGCTATCTTGGGCCCGTTCAGCGATACACGCGAGCCGCGAGTGCAAATAGCGGTTTTTCCGAGGAGAATTCGGATCAGGAATGCTACACGCCCACATCTGTTCCATCCAATTAGGAAGCGCGGGGCGGCTTGGCCCCGCCTCCAGACACATCTGAGAGAAATCAGGATATGCAATTTGAGATCAGGGAAGATTCACGCCCCCTTTTCCTCCGTCCAATCGGCGAGCGTAGCTCCGCCCCTGAGGTCGTTTTGATCCGAAAATTTGCATATGGTGGGTTCCTGGAGCCGATAAAAGGGCGAGCGGAGATCTGCTGCGGGCAGAGAGTTTTGAGGCGAACGGTGCGGAGGAGATCGGCTGCGGAGGCGAACGGCTACGGAGGGAACGGCTGCGAGGGAGATCGGCTGAGGAGAACCGGGAGCTCGGGTCGCGGCCGAGGACGACGGCGGTCGGCGACGAGGTCCGGTGAATCGCTCGTCGCGGGACTCAAGCAAGCCAGCAATACTCCCTCCCCAGAGCGTCAACAATTCCCCTTTCCCCCCGGCTGAGAGAGTGCAAAAAGGGGGCCCCGTTCCCACTTTACTCCAAGCAGGTGCCAACGAAACTGGGGCGCCGCCGTGCAGCGACATTTTGCGGCTCGCCAGCGAGGGCGCGGGTAGGACCCTTCGGTCTCGTGGACCTGGCCGCTCATCCAGGTTCCACGCGCATTAGGCCACGGGCCCAGTCTGACTCCCTTGCCTTTGAGGGGTCTTTCCTTTGCTTTTGTTGAATGCGTGTTGTGGCGCCATGTCTTGTAAAGTAGAAACTGTTTAAGTGTATGTAAATAACCTTTGCTTGTATTCGGTAGAATTCTTTTCTTTGCATTCTTACTGTATGGCTGTATATGTGTGCTATCCGTGTGTCGTGAATTAAATGTGCTTACTTGTTGAACTGTGCCCGTTTCGCTTCGTCTTTTTCTTTATTGAACCTCATCTTGCTTCACGTAAAGGGTTCGAGTGGCGCGATACGCCCGATAATTAATCTGAACCGTCAAGGCGACGATAACACCGCTCGGTTATCCCGATAGACGGAACGGCCGCTTAAGCGGTTCGTGTCCGGAGTCGACCTGTGGCGTGGTCACCCCTCGGTAGGTTACCCGTGCGAGTACTTAGGTATATCGAGTTTCGGCGATTCACCCTACCTCGCACGGGTGAATGTCGGCACTGGTTGTGGTGAGGTAAACCCCCACCCGTGACTGCTCCCGGCGTTAGTCCGAGAGGGTCACGACTGAATTGTCCGTCCGGTGGGCGAGGCGGTCGCGATTCGAGTCACGTGGCCGTCGCACGCCGGCGGGGCGAATTCGCAACACTGGTGTCAGAGAGCGGGAAAACAAACCCTCCGTCTCCAAGCTAAATTCACAGGGAATCGGTCCAGGGGTGAGAGGAGCGACCCCCGATTCCCTCCAAATTACGAGCAGTAAATTAACCCGTTACGGAAATAAGATGGCGTCTCAAGGCAAGCGGGAGCCGGGGGTAATAGAATGGATTTAGAATGTGTAGAATCCATGGTTCAGGATGGAACCCCAGGCAGGAATGCTGTTGTGCAGGACGAACTCCCCCAAACAACCAGAGCCCGAAATGGGGCGGCGGCGGCCGCGGTGTATGACACCTCCCCTCCCCTCTCCGCCAAACCCCCCGATCTGGCCGAATCGGCTCAGCCGAGTGCCCCGACATGGCCCAGCTATGCGCCATGCTGGCAAAAATGAATGCGATATAAACAACAAAATGATGGAAAGATCGAAAGAAACGAAAATGGATACGAATACGCAACAAATGAACGAAATGAAAACGAAAATGGATACAAACACAAAAAAATGGAAGAAATGCGGGGTGAGATGCAGCAAATGGGCCGAAGCCTGCAGGCGGGCATGAAGGCAAAACAGGGGAGTGCGTAATGGCGACGCCACGTGTGGGAGCGAACGAGCTGGGAGGGGGTGCAACGTTGCCAGGCCCGCGGTGGAGGCGGGTGAGGGAAAATAATTCGGGACGTGTTGGGCGAGAAGCGTGGAGGTGAGGAAACTGTGACCGTGAGGGAAAATTAATTGGGGTGACGGAATGTGCACGAGGAGATAAGACACGAGGTGAAAGAATTGGGAGGGAGAGAAAAGAACAATTAAGACGGAAAGCAAGGATGAGGTACGCGGAGATCTGAAGAGCAAGGAGTGAAACAGAGGGAAGGACGGGAGCGACTTAAGGAGAAAGCATAGGTTGACCTACGTAAAGATAAGGGAAAGACGCCAGAAAGAAGCAGAGATTAATAGAACGAGGAGATACAGAAACTAATAAATGTACAGAGACACGGGAGATAGAGGTGAATTGGACGGGGTAGGACGAGACACAACACGGAGGTAGTGGAGGAATATGGGGCGAGCTGGTGGACTGTGTTGTGACCGGTGGAGCAGCGGGATGGCTCCTCCAGGAACGAGGGGAGGAGTATGCCCCCTTGAGGCGAGTCACGACCAGGTGAGTTCGGTCGTGTCGAGCGAGTTCGAGGGGAGAGTGCTGCGACGGGTGCACGGAGAGTTGGGGGGTATAGAGCCCCGGAACCCCTTGTGGGGACACAAATCCCCAGTGTGGTTGTCCCGGTGTGTGTGGTGCAAGGTGTGAGTGTGTCCCCGTGTGTGGAAGCGACCCCGTGTGTGATGGTGGGTGGCAAGTGTGCCGGAGTGCGTGCTCCCAGCGCGCCGTGTGGGGAGAGAACACGTGGTGAGTGCCCCCACGTGTGCAAGAGGAAGGCCGTGTGTGAGGGAGCCACGTGTGCAAGGGGATGGGTGGCACGGTGAGTGCGGCCGAGTGTGAGGGAGACCGTGTGTGTGAGGTCGCTGTTGCGAGGAGATGTCGGTCGGCATGCGGAGCACGCAGCCGCGTCTCCCGGTGTGAATGTATGGAGTGGAGTCTGTGCGTCGTGACACGCAGGTGTGCGTGGGTGGAATGGCGACGACAGGCGACAGAGGGACAAAAGCCGGGTAGCGGCCGTAGCTGTTTTGGGACCGCGCCGGGTCACCCAGCGGCGAGCGCGAGGTCCGTGCTGTGCAACGCACGAGGCCGCCACGTGCTCGCTTGCGGGAGTGAAGCCCGGTCCGGAAACGCCAGGGTGGATTTGCCGATCCCGCGGACGGACAAAGTTTAGGCAGGTAACGGATTTGGACCGGACGGGTTCTCCACGCGAGCTTGTGTTAAGCTCCAACGGCAGAGCACATGTGTTCGCGTGGGAGCCCCTCGGAGTGCGAGGTTTGCTTTTGTGGTGCGCACGGTGACGTCATGGCTGACGTGGGGTTGGAATCCGGCAGGAGGGTGAATCCCTGCCGGATGGTACCGTCCAAGAGGGACGAGGTCACGTGCAGCTGCATGACGTCACGGGCAGGTGCAAAGTGCGCGAGCTGTGAGTTGCCGCGCTGGTGCTGCGCAAAATTGAAAAAAAAAAATTTACAAAGCAAGCCTCGCTTTCGGGTGAACAGGATTCCCGGGCAGGGGTGGAAGACCCCCTTCCTGGGCACAGGATGAAACTAGTTAGGGGGAGGGTTAGCTGTGCTAGACCGGCTTCATGGGAGGGGTAAGTCCTCATGGGGCCCGTGGAATGATTAGTTAGAGGGATTGTAGTGAGATTTAGGATGGGAAATGATTTGATAATTGGAGGACAGTGACAGACTGGATGTGTAGGGGGACGTAGCTTAGCTACGTAGTGTTAAAGGAACGTGCTTAGTGTAAGGGAGACGTGGGAGCACGAGTAGTTAGGGGATGTAGTGAGAGGATGGCAGGATTCAGCGATGTGTGAGTTGAAGAGGGAAATGTGCTTGTGAGTGAGTGAGGCCAGCGGGTCTGTGTGTTGGAGCGAATGTGGAATGCATGGTGCGATGAGTGATTGGGGGAGGAGTGACTCCCGCCCAAGGGACCCCGGGGTCAGTGTAGAGTGAGTTAGCTGGGTTAGAAAATTGACAAAATGGAGGTCGTTTTGCTGTTGGTGGGAAGTAGGCTCGAACCTTTGGAGGGTGCAGGAGCCCTGTTGACGGGCTGGGAGCGTGGCTGCGAAAGGTGAGTATCGCTGAGTGGGTACCCGGGCACCGGCTAGTCGGCCGTGGTAGGCCAAGGGCCATGGGGGCCGGGTTAGCGTAGTGGGCACGGGTGCGCCCGCATGGTGCGGGGGCCCGGGGCCGCTTAGCCGCGTGGGCAGTGTCGTGGGCACGGGTGACCCTCGGAAAGGGGCCCGGAGCCAGCCTGCCACGTGTGCGTTTCAGGGGAGTGCCATGGGGGCACTCCCCGGTGTTTAGGGAGCTGGTAGGCTCGGAGGCAGTGTAGTGCCCGGGGGTGCCATGTAGAGAATCGGCAGAGGGTCGTGCCTGCCAAGGGAGCCACGCGTCCCAGCCATGAGACCGTGTGAGGGCACGGAAGAAAATTGGGGGGCAAGGCCCAAATGTGAGGACACCAACACAGGCGACGGGAATCTGGGTTTTTAGAACCAATAGTTAAGCGAGAGGCGCTTTTTGAAAGCCCGGGGTAGTTAAGGTAAATGGTAGGGTAGATTAGGAAGTGTACCAGCCCGTATTAGGCATGTTCAGAGTGTTCGGATAAACAGGTCGCCCACAAGGGGCCCGCCCACCACAAGCTCCCAGAGAAAAATTGGATTTTGCAGAAAGGTTTTCTCCGATGGTAAAAAAATATAAATACCTATACTAACAAAAATATAAACATGGATATAACAGAACTTTGTTTCGTAGGTCTATGCATGCTTAGCTGTGGTCCTTGGGAATGCACTGAATTAGTTAAATACTATAGCGGTGATCTTTCAAAACGAGCTTTTACCTGAGCTTTTGCAGTTTTGCTGAGTTCCGCCAAAGCTTTTCCTCTCTGAAAATTCAGCTTTAAGTTTGGAGAATAACTGGTACATCCTGATCCTTAGCAAAGACGTTGAATCAACTTTTCCAAATGTGATGACACTTTTGCAAATTTATCTCGTTCTCATGGTCGCTATTGCACGGGTGAAAGATCTTTCTCGAAACTGAATATAGTGTACAACCGTCTGCGTCAATCCATGAAGCAGCATCGCATGACCAACCTTGTTCTTATGTCTTGTGAGAGTGACATTCTTCGTGGAATGGATTTTTCTGCACTCATTCGCGATTTCGCTCGTCGTAAGGCTCAAAAGTGTTTATACATGTTTAAGGTGTTATCCACATATTTTGTGATATACGTATAACTATAAGTTACTTTCTTATGTTTTAATTGTGAGAGTGACATTCTTCGTAAAATGGATTTTTCTGCACTAATTCGCGATTTCGCTAGTCATAATGCTCGAAAAGTGTTTATACAATCATGTTTAATGTGTTTATCACATGTTTTGTGTGATTCAACATTTAAGTTACTTTCTTATGTTTTAATTGTGGAAGTCATCATTCTTCGTGGAATGGATTTTTCTGCACTCATTCGCTGATTTGCTAGTCGTAAAGCTCGAAAAGTTTTATACATGTTTAATGTGTTTCCACATGTTTATGTGAGATCTACGTTTAAGTTCCTTTCTTTTATGGTGAATAAAAAAATACACTGCAAATTTAGTTTGATAAAAACTACTAGAAGGGTCCGCCCCAGCAGCCCGAACACGGCGCCCACCAGCTTAATCCGGCCCTGAGTGTACCCTCCGCACCATCCATCCTTCGTTTTCGTTGTGGGCCGCTGGACCCACTTTGGGTTAGAGATCGCTGAGAGTCTGGGGAGGCCATCCTGAGGCTTCGTTGGGCCTCGATACAGGACGCTAGCTCTCCTTATTCCCCTCTGGGAAGGGAACGTATGGGTTAGGAGTAGGCTAGGGGACGATAGTTAGCCGAACAAGGACAGTAAAGGGGGTTAGGGGACGATTTATAGTGGGGAAGAGTAAGGGTAAAAATAAAACAACAAAAAAATAAGTTGGGGCTAATTGGGTTTTACAAATTAAGGGAGTGGGTATGGACAGTGACAGGCAAAGGCGATAGGTGGAGGGAGACAGGTAGGTAGGTCCGAGCCGCCTTCTGTGTGGGCCAGCACCACCCGCACTCCCTCCACAACCTGCACGGCAAGGTGCCGGCCAACTTATCTGCTGGCTGTTGTTTTACTTCAAGGCCTGTGCCGGCCAGTTCATCTGCCGGCTGTGTTTGCCTGCAACGGCCTTGTTCTGCGGTTTGTTTTGCCTGCAATCACCTTTGCAGCCATGCCCACTGCCCCTGTTCACCAGCCCCGTTTCAATTTTGCTTTGCCCCCTTGTTCATTGCCATGTGCGCCAGGATCCGCAAGGCAACAGTTTGCAAGCTGCGAGAACTGCCCGGTTGGCAGCTACAACACGGCTGCAGTGGCGGCCGTGCACCGTGTTTGCGTCCATCCATTCATCCATCATCCATCCATCCATCCGTCCGTTGTGCTCATTGCGTGTGCCACTTGAGCTGGCACGGAGACTGGTTTGGGAGCCCATGCACCGTTGTGGTTCACTGTGTTTTATTTCAAAGGGGGAGGCCTAGGATTGCGTGTGAGCAGCCGGCACGTTCCCTGTCACTGTCACCTGCATTGCTTGAGCCAGAGACTGCATGCGAGCAGCCTGGCTCCTGCTAACTGCTTTCTTTTTGCAGAGTCCATTGATCCTGGGCCATGGTTTAGTGTAAAATTTGTAAGTAAGGATAAGTTGTGTACTGTAAAATATGAGTGCGCCCCCGGCATGTCTGTCTTAGCGCCGGCAATTTTATTTAAGTCGTCCGTGTGAGTGGGTTTGTTATCTTGCCAAAACGAAGTTTTTTGCAAGATATGTTAGTCAGTCTGTATGTTTTTTTATTTTTATTTTATTTTATTTTTTTTTGTTTGTCTGTAATCACGAAAAAAAATTCTGCAGACCACAGTTTTCATTGGAAATTTTTGTAACTTCGCATATTAGAGGCCTATAGAGGTCCCTTTCAGGCCATAAAATTTTGAAGGTCAAGGTCAAAGGTCAAGGTCACTGTCGCAAATCAGGGGAATCGACAAAACCCTTATTTTTTTGAGTAATTTTGATCGGATCGTCTTCAAACTTCATGGGAATATAGTTCATGGTCTGGCGCTCAGCTGATTAATTTTTGGTGGCGATTGGCCTTGACCTTCATGTGTTTTTTTTTGTTGTTTGTTTGTTTTTTTTTGTCTGTAATCACGTATAAATCACTCTGCAGAGCACAGTTATCATTGGAAATTTTTGTAACTTCGCATATCAGAGGCCTATAGAGGTCCCTTTCAGCGCATAAAATTTTGAAGGTCAAGGTCAAAGGTCAAGGTCACTTTGTCGCAAATCATGGGATCGACGAAACCCTTATTTTTTGAGTAATTTTGATCGGATCGTCTTCAAACTTCATGGAAATATAGTTCATGGTCTGGCATTCAGCTGATTAATTTTTGGTGGCGATTGGCCTTGACCTTCATGGTTAACGCCTAAGGTCAACATATTTGACCCCAAGGTCAAATTTCAAGTTTTAGGAACCATATCGTGTAGTACCCTCAAATTGAACACCTCGATGAGTGCTTTCTAGATATATCAAGCTTGAGACATTATGACGTGATTTGGTGACGTTATGAGGCAAACGCATATTTTCATGGTTACTCTGTAGAACGATTCTCATCGGAATCTCTCGTAGGCAGATATTCCTCAAGGAGTTGCTCCTGTGGATAGCAGCTCTGTTCACCTCAGTGTGACCTTAAAGAAGTCAATGGTGGTCACCTTTTGGCAAGATACGGATCACCCTACGGGTGACATTGGTTTATTTACTTAGTTACTCAGCCCTCAGGTTATTTATTTTGGGGACACGAATACCATGATGTCGCATTCAGGGATCCGTAGGTAAAACGTACTAGGGGAGAACTACACATGATGGCACACAGAAATTTGACGACTCGGGACGAGTCTGTAAAAAGGGGAGGGGGTAGTGTTACGGCTGTGGAAATTCGCACACCATATCAGGTCCCGTAGGTGAGGTATTTCTGAAGTACGTGTATAGTTAGCCCAAACCCGTTGTCTAAAGGGAATAATGTGATTCATTCGGGCTGCGATCTTTGAGTTAGGCGTTTTTCTGTTCTACCTTTTTTTGAACCAACCACGCTCAACCGTCAACAACAACAACAACGCCAGCAGCCACAACCTACCTTCACCACTCGCTACCGCAAACCTCACATCACCGCCATTCCAAACGCATCATGGCCATCGGCCACCGCCGAAAACCCTCCACACCTTCACCTCTCTCCTACGGCCATTCCCGACACCACCTGTGGGCACCGAGCGTCGGCTATCTTGGGCCCGTTCAGCGATAACGCGAGCGCGAGTGCAAATAGCGGTTTTTCCGAGGAGAATTCGGATCAGGAATGCTACACGCCCAATCTGATCCATCCAATTAGGAAGCGCGGGGCGGCTTGGCCCCGCCTCCAGACACATCTGAGAGAAATCAGGATATGCAAATTTGAGTATCAGGGAGATTCACGCCCCCTTTTTCTCCGTCCAATCGGCGAGCGTAGCTCCGCCCCTGAGGTCGTTTTGATCCGAAAATTTGCATATGGTGGGTTCCTGGAGCCGATAAAAGGGCGAGCGGAGATCTGCTGCGGGCAGATGAGTTTGAGGCGAACGGCTGTGGAGGAGATCGGCTGCGGAGGCGAACGGCTACGGAGGCGAACGGCTGCGGGGAGATCGGCTGAGGAGAACCGGGAGCTCGGGTCCGGGCGAGACGACGGCGGTCGGCGACGAGGTCGCGTGAATCGCGTCGGCGCGGACTCAGCAAGCCAGCCATACTCCCTCCCCAGAGCGTCAACAATTCCCCCTTTCCCCGCGCTGAGAGAGTGCAAAGGGGGCCCGTTCCCACTTTACTCCAGCAGGTGCCAACGAAACTGGGGCGCCGCCGTGCAGCGACATTTTGCGGCTCGCCACGAGGGCGCGGGTAGGACCCTTCGGTCTCGTGGACCTGGCCGCTCATCCAGGTTCCACGCGCATTAGGCCCACGGGCCCAGTCTGACTCCCTGCCTTTGAGGGGGTCTTTCCTTTGCTTTTGTGTAATGCGTGTTGTGGCGCCGTGTCTTGTAAAGTAGAAACTGTTTAAGTGCATGTAATAAACCTTTGCTTGTATTCGGTAGTAATTCTTTTTGCATTCTACTGTATGGCTGTATATGTGTGCTATCCGTGTGTCGTGAATTAAATGGTTTACTTGTTGAACTGTGCCCGTTTCGCTTCGTCTTTTCTTAATTGAACTCCATCTTGCTTCACGTAAAGGGTTCGAGTGGGCGTACGCCCGATAATTAATCTGAACCGTCAAGGTCGACGTAAACACCGCTCGGTTATCCCGATAGTACGGAACGGGTCGCTTAAGCGGTTCGTGTCCGGAGTCGACCTGCGGCGTGGTGCAACCCCTCGGTAGGTTACCCGTGCGAGTACTTAGGTATATCGAGTTTCGGCGATTCACCCTACCTCGCACGGGTAGAATGCGGACTGGGTTGTGGTGAGGTTAAACCCCCACCGTGACTAGCTCCCGGCGTTAGTCCGAGAGGGTCACGACTGAATTGTCCGCCGTGGGCGAGGCGGTCGCGATTCGAGTCCGTGGCCGATCGCACGCCGGCGGGCGCGAATTCGCAACAATATGATGAGCTCCATCTAGTCTTTGACCGTTATGATCTTCCCACTTCACTGAAAGAGGCCACAAGGGAGAGACGCCAGGGTGTAAGCAGCAACTGCTTACCTCGTCACAGACAATACACAAATTGGCAAGGTGTCAGCAAAGCAGTTTCCTATCCAGACCGCAACCAAAGATGAACTGACAGTTTATCTTGCAAAGAAAGCTCTCCACCACTTTGAGGGTAGCCCAAGGTCTTCATAGTGACTTCGGGCAAGAGGTCCTCTCAAACTCCATGGATGTTCAACATCTCTGCAGCTCCCAAGAAGAAGCTGACACGAGACTTTCCTGCACAGTCTGGATGCTGTTCGAAGAGGAGCAACAGAACTCTACATTCAGTCACCTGACACTGACGTTTTTGTCCTTGCAATCCACCGTTCCCATCAGCTCTGCAGGAACACATACTTTGTCACTGGTGTGGGGAACAAGAAGCGAGTAATCTCACTGGGATCAATCGTGAATGCACTTGGTGATGCAAAGGCTGCAGCCTTACCAGGATTTCATGCCTTCTCTGGAGCTGACGTAACAGGTCGATTTGCAGTCAAGGGGAAGCTGACCTGTTGGCAAGCACTTAGCAGATGCTCCATGGAGGTGG
>CM068967.1:84159443-84175096 GCA_035128595.1 Eptatretus atami
ACGGGTACAAGCGGAACAAAAAATAAATGTAATGTAATCTTTTCACAACGAGGTACACGTGGAACAAAAATAAATCATAATGTGATTTTTATACACCAATGAGGTACATGCAGAACAAAAATAAATCATAATGTAATCTTTTACAACGAGGTACACGCGGAACAAAATAAATCATAATATAATCTTTTACACCACAACGAGGTACACGTGGAACAAAAATAAATCATAATGTAATCTTTTACACCAACGAGGTACACGCGGAACAAAAATAATTCATAATGTAATCTTTTTACAACGAGGTACACGCGGAACAAAATAAATCGTAATTTAATCTTTACATCAACGAGGTACACGCGGAAAAAAATAAGTCATGATGTAATCTTTTACACCAACGAGGTACACGCGGAACAAAAATAAATCATAAGTAGATCTTTTACACCATGGAGGTGTGCGGAGCAAAATAAATCAAATGTAATCTTTTACACCAAGAGGTGTGCGAGGAACAAAATAAATCATAATGTAATCTTTGCACCAACGAGGTACACGCGAACAAAAATAAATCGTAATGTAATCTTTACACAACGAGGTACCGCGGAACAAAAATAAATCATAATGTGATATTTTACAACCGAGGTACGTGCGAACAAAATAAATCAGAATGTAATCTTTTACACCAACGAGGTACACGCGGAACAAAAATAAATAAAAATGTGATCTTTTACAATGAAGTACGCGCGGACAAAAATAAATCATAATGTAATCTTTACACCAACGAGGTACACGCGGAAAAAAATAAATTGTAATGTAATCTTTTACACCAACGAGGTATACGCGGAACAAAATAAATCATAATGTAATCTTTTACACCAAACGAAGTACACGTGGAACAAAAATAAATCATAATGTAATCTTTTACAAAGAGGTACACGCGGAACAAAATAAATCATAATATAATCTTTTACACCAACGAGGTACACGTGGAACAAAAATAAATCATAATGTAATCTTTTACACCAACGAGGTACACGCGGAACAAAAATATATCATAATGTAATCTTTACAACGAGGTACACGCGGAACAAATAAATCGTAATTTAATCTTTTACACCAACGAGGTACAGCGGAACAAAAATAAGTCATAATGTAATCTTTTACATCAACGAGGTACACGCGGAACAAAAATAAGTCATGATTGTAATCTTTTACACCAACGAGGTACACGCGGAACAAAAATAAATCATAATGTAATCTTTACACCATGGAGGTGTGTGCGGAGCAAAATAAATCAAAATGTAATCTTTTACACCAAGGAGGTGTGCGAGGAACAAAAAAATCATAATGTAATCTTTTGCACCAACGAGGTACACGCGACAAATAAATGTAATGTAACTTTTACCCCAACGAGGTACACGCGGAAAAAAATAAATCATAATGTGATCTTTCACACCAACGAGGTACACGCCGAACAAAATAAATCATAATGTAATCTTTTACACCAACGAGGGACACGCGGTACAAAATAAATAATAATGTGATCTTTTACACAATGAGGTACACGCGGAACAAAAATAAATCATAATGTGATCTTTTACACCAACGAGGTACACGCGGAACAAAATAAATCATAATATGACTTTCACACACGAGGTACACCGGAAAAAAAATCGTAATGTGATCTTTTACACCAACGAGGTACACGTGGAACAAAAATAATATGAAAATGTGATCTTTTACAACGAAGTACGCGCGGAATAAAAATAAATCATAATGTAATCTTTTACACCAACGAGGTACACGTGAAACAAAATAAATCATAATGTATTCTTTTACACCAACGAGGTACACGCGGAACAAAAATAAATCATAATGTGATATTTTACAAGAGGTATGCACGGAACAAAAATAAATCATAATGTGATCTTCACACCACGAGGTACACCGGAACAAAATAAATCCTAATGTGATCTTTCACACCAATGAGTACACGCGGAACAAAATAAATCATAATGTAATGTTTTACCAAACGAGGTACACGCGGAACAAAAATAATCATAATGTGATCTTCACACCAACGAGGTACACGCGGAACAAAAATAAATCATAATGTAATCTTTCACACCAACGAGGTACACGCGGAACAAAAATAAATCGTAATGTAATCTTTACACCAACGAGGTACACGCGGAACAAAAATAAATCGTAATGTAATCTTTTACCACAACGAGGTACACGTGGAACAAAAATAAATCATAATGTGATATTTTACACCAATGAGGTACAGCAGACAGAATAAAAAAATGTGATATTCACAACGAGGTACACGCGGAAACAAAAATAAATATAATGTGATATTTTACAACGAGGTACGTGCGAACAAAATAAATCAGAATGTAATCTTTTACACCAACGAGGTACACGCGGAACAAAAATAAAATAATGTGATCTTTTACAATGAAGTACGCGCGGAACAAATAAATCATAATGTAATCTTTCACCCAACGAGGTACAACGCGGAACAAAAATAAATTGTATGTAATCTTTTACACAACGAGGTATACGCGGAACAAAAAGAAATCATAATGTAATCTTTTACACCAACGAAGTACACGTGAACAAAAATAAATCATAATGTAATCTTTACAATGAGTACACGCGGAACAAAATAAATCATAATATAATCT
The DNA here is from genome assembly GCA_035128595.1 of Eptatretus atami. Classification (NCBI taxonomy): domain Eukaryota; kingdom Metazoa; phylum Chordata; class Myxini; order Myxiniformes; family Myxinidae; genus Eptatretus; species Eptatretus atami. Next base: position 84,162,125 of record CM068967.1, read on the forward strand.
TTTACACCAACGAGTACACGTGGAACAAAAATAAATCATATGTAATCTTTTACACCAACGAGGTACAACGCGGAACAAAAATATATCATAATGTAATTTTTACAACGAGGTACACGGGGAACAAAATAAATCGTAATTTAATCTTTTACACCAACGAGGTACACGCGGAACAAAAATAAGTCATAATGTAATCTTTTACACCAACGAGGTACACGCGGAACAAAAATAAGTCATGATGTAATCTTTTACACCAACGAGGTACACGCGAACAAAAAAAATCATAATGTAATCTTTTACACACATGGAGGTGTGTGCGGAGCAAAATAAATCAAAATGTAATCTTTACCAAAGGGAGGTGTGGCGAGGAACAAAAATAAATCATAATGTAATCTTTTTGCACCAACGAGGTACACGCGAACAAAAATAAATCGTAATGTAATCTTTTACACCAACGAGGTACACGCGGAACAAAAATAAATCATAATGTGATCTTTCCACAACGAGGTACACGCCGAACAAAAATAAATCATAATGTAATCTTTTACACCAACGAGGGACGCGGAACAAAATAAATCATAATGTGATCTTTTACCCAATGAGGTATCGCGGAACAAAAATAAATCATAATGTGATCTTTTCACCAACGAGGTACACGCGGAACAAAAAAATCATAATATGATCTTTCACACCAACGAGGTACACGCGGAATAAAAATTAATATATTTATAAATAAAATAATAAAATAAAATATAAATATAATATAAAAACATAATTATAAATATAATATAAAAAATAAATAAAATTATAAAAATTTAAATATAAAAATTATAAATAAGAATTAATAATATTAATAAAAATTAAATTATATTAAAAAATAGTAATAATAATAAAATTAATAAAAATATATTAAAATAAAATTATAAAAATTAAAATAAAATTAATAAAATAATAATAAATAAAAATGATATAAAAAAATAAAATATAAAAAAAAAATGAATTAAAAAATTATAATTTTAATTAATAAAATAAATAGATAAAAATAAATTATAAAATAATAAAAGATAAAAAAATTCAAAATTAATATAATAATATTAAATTTTAAAATATAAATAAAAAAAAAAAATTTATAATATAATTTTATTTTAAAAATTATAAAATATATAAATTATAAATTAATTATATATAAAAAAAATTATTAATTAATTTAAAATTATTTTTAAATAAAAAATTAAAAATAAATAAAATTTAAACATTTTATAAATTTATATATATATATTATAAAGATAAAGATAATTAATAAATTATAATAATATTTTTATAAAAAAAAAAATTATTAAATTAAATAATTAAAATTAATATATCATTAACTTAATAATAATAATATTAAAAAAAGATATATAAATAAAATTAAAATTAAAATTAATATTATATTTTAAATAATTAAATGATAAATATTAAATTAATATAAAAAAAAATATTATAAAATAATTTATTTTTAAAAAAATAAAATAAATTAAATATAATTTAAATAAATTATATAATATAATTAATAAATAATTATAAATTATATTAATAAATTATAAATATTATATATTAATAAAAAATATATTTTAAATAAAATATGTAATAATATAAAAAAAAATAAAAATACTAAATTTTATTAATAAAAATATATAAATTAAATATTTAATTTTAATTTAAATGAAATTATTTTTATAAAAATAATAATAATAAAATATATAATAATAAAAATATTTTTAATAATTAAATAATAAAAATATTTATATAAAAGATATATTTAAAATAAATAAAAATTTTAAATATAAATTATATTAAATAATTATTAATATAATAAAGAAAAAATTAAATAAAATTTAAAATTATATATTATAAATTTAATTAAAAAAATTAATAAATTTAACAAATATTAAAATAAATAAAATAAGAAAAATATAAAGAATTTTAATTTAAAATAAATAAATTAATAAAAAAAATCAAATTAAAATTTATATAAAAAATTAAATACAATATTAATTAAAAAATAAATAAATAAAAATAAATTAAATTAATAAATTTAAAATAAATTTATTAAATAAATACAATTATTATTTAATATAAATAAATTAATAAATAATTATAATATAAAAAAATATAAATAAATTTTTAATAAAATAATAATAAAAAAATAAAAAATTAATTAAATAAAAATAATCATTATTTTAAAATTAAAAAAATTGATTAATATAAATAATATAATAAATTAAAAATAATAATAAATATAAATAAATAAATATATTATAATTAAAAATATAAATTATAAAATAAAAAAAAAAAAAATAAATATAAAGAATATAATAAATATATATATAAAATTAAATAATAAATAATATATAAAAATATATAAATTATTTTAAAAAATCATAATTATATTAAAAAAAATATATTAAATTATTTAATATATAGATTAATTCTTTAAAAAAAATAATTAATAATAAAAAATAAAATAAAAAAAATTTAAATTAATAAAAAATATTTAATTAAAATATTAAAAAATTATAAAATTAATTATAATTAAATTAAATATAATAAAAAAATTATTTAATATATTAATAAAAATATTTTATTATAAATTAATTTATAAATGAAATAGAAATAAATTAGTATAAGATATTAAAAATAAAATTAAATTAAAATAAAAAAATAATAATAAAAATTAAAATAAAATATTATATAAAAATTAATTTAAAATAAAAAAAAAAAATAATATAATAAATATTTTAAAAATTAAAAATAAATTGATTAAAAATAAAATAAATAATATATATTAATATTTATTTAAATCAATAATATAATTAAAAAAAATAAAATATATAAAAAATAATTAAATATAAAATATTAAAATAATTTATTAATAAAAATTAAATTAATATTTTTATATAAATTAAAAAATAAATAATATAAATAAATAAAATAAATAAAATAATATAAATATATAAAAAAAAATACTCATAATTAAAAATAATAAAAATTAAAAATGAAAATTATTAGAAAATAATATTTAAAATCAAATTTAAAATAAATTAAATATAAATATATTAAATTAAAATTAAAAAAATAATAATATAATAAAATATTTTAAAATTAAAATAAAATATAATAAATTAAAATAATTGAAAATAAAAAAATTTAAATTAATAAATAATATAAAAAATAAAATAAAATATTTAATAAAAAATTAATAAAATAAAGAATTATTATTTAATTTAAATATAAAAAATTATAAATTTAATAATATTTATAAATAAATTAAATATAAAAAATATTAAATTTATTAATTATTATATTAATATATAAAAAAATATTATTAATATAAATATAAAATATTAATTAAAAAATAATAAATAACTAATAATATATAAAAAATAAATAAATTATTAAATAAAATTAATAAAATAATAAAATTATAATTATAATTAAATATAATTATATTAAAATAAATTTTATAAAAAAAATTAAATAAAAATAAAAAAAATTAAGTATTATATTAAAAAAAAAAATATTAAATTGAAAATATAAAAAATAAAATAAATTATTTAATAATTATATAATAATAATATTAATAAATATAAAAAAATAATAAAAAAATTTAAATAATTATTATAATCATATATTATTTATAAAAATATAATAAATAATTTTATATATAAATAAAATATAATATATAATTTAATAATTTAAATAGATAATTAAAATATAAAATAAATAATAATATATATATATAAATTAATAAAAATAATAATAATTAATATAAAAAAAAAAATAATAATAAATAAAAAAATATTAAATGATATAATAATAATAATAATTTAATATAAAAAAAATTTATGTTAATAATTAGATTAAAATAATAATAAAAATTATAATTTTTAAATAATATAAAATTAAAATTAATAATATATAATAAAAAAATAAAATTGATTTATATTAAAATAAAAAAAAGATTTTAATAAATAAAAAATAAATAAATATAATAAATTATAAAATATATATATAAAATAAAAAAATTATAATTATTATAAAAATATAAAAAAAAAAAAATTATTAATAAAAAATAAATAATTAATAAATTTAATAAAAAATATCAATAATAAAAATAAATTTTAAAATAATAATTTAAATAAAAATAAAAATAAAAAAATAATATAAAATAATTAATAAAAAATAAAAATAATATAAAATTAATTATATAAATAAAATTAATATAATTAATAATTTAAAATATAAAAATAAATATATAAATTTTAATAATTATAAAATAAAATAATTTTTAATAAATAATATAATTTTAAAAAAAAATAAATAATAATTATAAATAAATTTAAAAATAATAAAAAAAAATAAATATAAAAATAAAAAATAATAAATAAATTATAAATAAATTAATTATATAATATTAATATTATAATAAAGTTAATATAATAAAAATAAATATAATTAAAATAAGTAAAAAATAAATAAATATAAAATTTAAATATAACTAAAAATAAAAAATAATAAAAAAAAAATAAATAAAAAATAATTAAAAAATTTATTTAAATATATATTTTAATATAAAAAAAAAAAAATTATATAAATAATAAAAAGTTAAAATAAAAAAAAAAAAAAAAATAATAAATTAAATAAAATATAATAATAAATAAAATTAAATATAAAAAAAATTAAAAAAATAAAAATTAATTTAATAAATTAAATAAAATATAAATAAATAAATAAAAATTTAATAAAAAAAATAATATTAAAAATATAAATAATTATAATATTTTTAAATAATAATTTAAAATAAATAATTATAATATAATTAATATTATAAAAAATATAAAAATTATAATAAATTTTAATTAATATATAAAATATAAATTAATTTAATTAAATAAAATAAAATATAATATATTTATTAAAAAAAATAATTATTAAATATTAAAAATAATATATAATTAAATAAAATAAAAAAATTTTAAAAATTTAATTATAATTTATTAAAAAATTTAAAAAAAAGAATTAATAATTTATAATTTAAATAATAAAAAAATTCATAATTAAAAAAATTTTATAAATTTATAAAAATTATAATAATAAATAAATATGATATTAAATATTAATAAAATAAAAATAAAATAAAAATAATTAATTAAAAAAAATTATATAAATTAAAATTAAAATATAAAATATAATATAAATAAAATTTTAAATTATAAATTATATTATAAATGTAAAAAATATATAAAAATTAAATAATAATATAAATTAAAAAAAATTTATAAAAATAATTTAAATATTTATTAATAATATTAATAATAAAAATAAAATATTAATATTATAATATATATAATTAAATAAAAATTATATTAAAATTTTAATTATTAATTAAAATAAATAAAAAAAATATAAAATATTATAAATATAAAAAATAAATAATTTAAAAATAAATATAAATAAAATTTTAATAATAAAAAAATTATAATTTTATTATTATTAAATTAATAATAATATATTAAAATAATAATAAAATTTATAAAATAATAATTAAATAAATTATAAAAAAAATAAATATTTTTTGAATAAAAAAAAAAATTAAATTTAAATATTAAATATATATTAATTTTTATTTTTAGTAAATATTAAATATTAAATATAATAAATAAATTTCATATAAATATTAAAAAAAATATATAGTAATAATATATATATTTAAAATTAAATAAAAATTAATAAATTAATAAAATTAAAATATAATATAAAATTTAAAAATTAATAAATTATATAATTAAAAAATATATATATTAAAAAATATAAATTAAAAAAAAATAAAATTAATATCAATTAAAAATAAAAAAAAAATATAATAAATATAATAAATAATATAAATAAAATTATAAAATAAAAATAAATATAATAAAAATTAAAAATAATTATTACAAAAAAATATAAAAATATTAATAAATAATATAATTAAAAAATAATAATATAAATAATATTATAAATAAATTATTTAAATAAAATAAAAAATTATAATAAAATAAAAAAATTTAATAATTTAAATAATAAATAAAAAATTTAATTTAATAAAATAAAAATATATTATTTAATAAATTATATAAATAAATTATATTATTAAATTATTAATAATTTTATAATATTAAAAAAAAATAAATAATAAAATTAATAAAATAAAAAAAATAATTATGAATAATATATTATTTATTTTAAATAAAATTAAAAAAATTATTATAATATAAAAAATATATAATAAATTACAAATATATTATAATAAAAAATTTTAATAATATACTTTAAATTAAAAATAAAATTTATTAAAATAATAAATATAAAAAAGGAATATTAATTAATAAAATAAAAATATATTAATATAAATTATAATTATAATAAAAAATATTAATATATATATTAATATATAAAAATAATAAAAATAAAATAATTATAATATAATAAATAATAAATAATAAAATTAATATATAAATAAAATAAAAAATAATTATTAATTATAAATTAAATTAATTAAATAATAAATATTATAAATAAATAAAAATATTATTAAAAATAATAAAATTAAATTATAATAATTTTTAATATAAATTATAAATAATTAAAATAATAAATATAAACATATAATAAAAAAAAAAAATTAAAAATAAAATTATTAAATAATAAAATTATTAATATAAATTTATATTATCAATAATAAAATAATTTATATATAATTATTATTAAAAATAATTAAATAAAAAAAAAATTAAAAATAAAAAATAAATAAATTTAAAATTTAAATAATATATATATTAATGAAAAAATAATAAATAAATTGAAATTAAAAAAATAATTATAATATTAAATAATAAAAAAAATAAATTAAATTTAAAATAAATAAATATAAAATTTAAAAATATAATTAATTAAAAAATAAAATAAATTTAAAATTAATAAATATTAATGTTATTAACAATTTAAATTAATTAAAATAATTATTTAATAAAAATAATATAATAAAATAAAATAATAATAATTAATTAAAATAATTATAAATTAATAAATGATTTTTAAAAATATTATATAATAATTAAAAAAAAAAATTAAAATATATAAATTAAAATTATAAATATTATTAAATTATAAAAATTAATATATTAAATAAAATAAAATATAAAAAATAAAATAAATATAAATATAAAATAAAAAATTAAATAAATAAAAAAATAAATAAAATAATAATTTAATAAAATAAAAAAATATAAATTAAAAAATAAAATTTAATTATAAATAAAATTTAAAAAATATAAAATATAATAAAAAAAATAAAAAATATTATAAAATATTATTTAAAAATAATAATTAATAAATAAATATTATAATAAATAATAATAAATATAAATAAATAATTTAAAAAAAAAAATTTAAAAAAAAAATAAAAAAATATTTATAATAAATAAATAATTTTAAAAAAAAAATATAAAATTAATAAAATATTTTTTAAATTATTATATATATAATATAAAATTATAAATAATAAAAATAAATTAAATAATTATAAATTAAAAAATAATTAAATTAAAAAATTAAAATATAATAAAAATAATAATATAAAAAATTAAAAAAAAACATAAAAAAATAATATATTAAAATAATAATAAATAATAAAATTAATAATTATTAAAATTTTTTAATTAATAAATATATTTTAAAATTATATTTTAATAATAAAAAAATAATTAATTCATAAATTATAAATTATAAATTAAATAATTAATTTTATTAAAATTAAATATAAAATTAAAATTTAATTAAAATAAAAAATAATAAAAAAATAATATAATAATAAAAAATAATTAATAATAATAAAAAAAATTTTAAATTATTAATAAATAAAATATATAAAAAATAAATATTTATATCAATATATAAATAAATATAAATTTTATTTAATTTTAATTAATTATATTTATACTATTAATAATAATAAAAATATATATAATAAATTTAAAAATAAAAAATTATATTAATTTATTAAAATAAAAAAATATTAAATAAAAAAAAAAATTTTATATTAAAAAAATTAATATAAATAAAATTATTATATAATTAAAATAATAAAAATTATAATAAATAACAATAATTAATATATTTAATAAAAAATAAATTTAATTTATAATAATAATAAATTGTAATTAATATAATTAATAAAAAATATAAAAAAAAATAAATTTAATAAAATAAATTTAATAAATAAATATAAATAACAAAATAATTATAAATATATAAAAAAAAAAATAAAAAAAAAAAATAAAATTAAAATATATTATAAAAATAAAAAAATATAAAAATTATAAAATATAATAATAATATAAATTAATAATAAAAATAAAATATTTAAAAAAATTAAATAAATAAATATAAAAAATATTAAAAATATATAAATTTAAGAAATTTTAATTTAAATTATATAATAAATAATAAATAAAAATAAATATTTTTATATAAATAATATATAAAATATAAATTTAATTATATTAAATTAATAATAAACTTAATTAAAAAATTAATTATATATATTAAAAATAAAATATAAACTATATATAAATAAAATTAATATAAAATATAAATTATATATAAATATATATTAATATTTATATAATAATTAATATAAAAAAAATATAAAATTATAATTAAAAAAAATTAATAAAAAATAAATAAATAAAAAACATTTAAATAATATATAAATAATTTAATTAAAAAATAAATATAAATATAAATAAAAATATAATAATAAAAATAATAAATATATAAATATATGAATTAAAATATAAAAATTAAAAAATAAAAAAAATAATTTAAAAATATATAAAATAAAATAAATAAATAAATATAAAAAATATAAAAATAATATATTAAATATTAATTTTAAAAAAAAATTTAAAAATATAACATATTAAAAAATTATAAATTAAAATATTAAAATAAAATAATTTAATACTTAATATATAAAATATTAATTTATAAGAATTATAAATAAAAAAAAAAATATTATTATAAAAATAATTTAATAAATATATATCATATAATAATAAATTATAAAATCATAAAATAAAATATAATAATATATATTTTAATATTAAATATATAATATAAAATTATAAATAAAATTATATTAATTTTAAATAATAAATAATATTTTAATAATAAAATAAAAATTTAATTATAAAAAAATTAAAAATATAAAAAATATAATAAATATAATTATTATAAAAATTTTAATATAATAAAATTTTTAATTTATATAATTAAATAATAAAATATTAATAAATTTTTAAAATATAATTATATATAATAAATTAAATAATTAATAAATAAAAATTTATAATATAATAATTTAAAATTTAAAAATTAATAATAAAAAAATATAAATAAAAAAAAATAAATAATAAAATTATAAAAAAATTATAAAATAATATAAAATATAAATTAATTTAAAATATAAAAAAATTAATATTAATAAATAAAAAAATAAAAATAAAAATTAAATAAATCTAAATAATATAATAATTAAAAAAAATAAATAAATAATAAATTTAAAAATAAAATAAAAAATAAATAAAAATAAAAAAATAAAAAATATAAATATATATATATTAAAAAAAAAATAAAATAATAAATTCATAAAAAATAAAAATAAACTTTAAAAATTTAAATAATTAATAAAAAAAAATAAAGAAATGATTAATTTAAATATAATATATTTAATTTAAATATAAAAAATATTATTAATAAAATAATATATAATAATAATTATATATAATATAAATATATAAAATAAATAAATAAAAATATATATAAAATATATAATATATAAAAAAATAAAATTATTTAAATAAATAAAAATAATAAAAAATTCAAAAAAAATTAAAAATATATTAATTAAAAAAAATATAATAACTTAAAAAATTTAATATATAATAATTATAAAAAAAAATTAAAAATAATTTTAAAATAAAATATAATATATTATAATATAAATATTATTTATATAATATTTAAAATAAATAATATGAATAATATTAATATTAATTTAAAAATAATATAAATAAAAATATTAAATATATATAATAATATATTATTTATATAAAATATTAAAATATAAAAATATTGAATATTAAAAAATTAAGAAATATAAAAAAATAAAAAATATAAATTATATTTTAAAATATAAATTATACTTAATAATAAATGATAATTAATATATATTTTAAAAAAATATAATATAAAATATTAATTAATAAAATTAATCAATATAAAAAAATTTTAAAAAAAGTTAATATAAATTTAATAATAAACTAAATATAAATTAATAAAATAAAATAAATAATATAAAATAAATAAAAATAATATATAACTAAATTTATTTTTAGAAAAAATAAATAATAAAATAATAAATAATATAATAAAAAATAAAAATAAATAAAATAATAATGTAATATAATAAATAATAAATAATATAAAATTATAATTTAATAAAAAATAATATTAAATTATTTATAATATATTATTTAATAATAAAAATAAAATAAATATTTAAATAAAATAAATATTATAATTTAAAAAATATAATAAAAAATAAATAAAAAAAATTAAATATATATAATTATAATTAATTAAATTAAATTAAATATTTAAAATAAATAAAATAATAATATTTAATATATTTAAATTAAAAATTTATAAAAAAATTAAAAATAAATTATAACATTAATAAAATTTAAATAATAAAAAATTTAAATATTATAAAATTTAATAAAATACATAATAATAAATAATATTTAAAATTTAAAATAAAAAAATAAATAATAAATTTTAAATAATAAAAAAATAAAAAAATAAAATAATATTAAAATAAAATTTTTTAATATAAATAAATAAATAAATTTAAAATATTAAAAAAATAAAAAAAATAATATTTATATATTATTTAATAAATTAAAAAAAATCATTTTATATATAATATAAAAAATAATTATATAATATAAAAAAACAAAAAAAAAAAAAATTAAAAAATAAATATAAAAATTTTTAATAAAATAATAATATAAAATAATTAAAAAAAAAAATAAATATAAATATTATATATAATATTATTTAAAAATTAATAATAAATATATAAAAAAAAAAAATTTAAAAAAATAAAAAATAATATTTTAAATTTAAATATAAAATATAAAATATAAAATAAAATATATAAAAATAAAATATATAAATAAAAAAATTAATAAAAATAAAATATTAAATAAAATAAAAATAATAAAAAAAATAATCATAAAAAATAATAAAAAATATTATATAAAAAATATAATTATAAATATTAAAATATATTATTTAATTAATAATAATAAAAATAATAAAAATAATAAAAATTGAAAATAAATAAATAAAAATATAATAAAATAAATAATATTATATATAGAAATAATAAATAAATATTAAAATAAAATTATAATAAAAAAATTTAAAATATTATAAATATAATATAAAAATAATATTAAAATTTTGATATATTAAAAATTAATTAAATAAAATAAATATTAAATTATAAAATAAAAAAAAAAAAAATTATTTAAAAATTAAAATAAAAATATTATAATATAAAAAAATATATTATTATATAATAAATAAAATATATAAAATATTAAAAAAAAAAAAAATATTTATATATAAAATATTAAAAAAAATAATAAAAAATAAATTTATAATATAATAAATAAATTTATAATAAAAAATAATAAATTATATAATTAAAAATAAAATAAAAATAATATTATAAAATTATTAAAAAATATAAAAAAAAAATTTTAATAATAAATAAATAAAATATATATATAATATAAAAAATACATAAAAAAATAAAATATAATTATAAATAATTATTTTTAATTATAAAAATATATATAAAAATTAAATATTATAAAAAATATAATATAATTTATAATATAAAAAATATAAAAAATAAAAAAAAAAAATATAAAATAATAAAAAAATTATAAAAAAATAATTAATTAAAAAAATAATGAATAATAATAAAAAATTAATAAAAATAAATTAAACCAAAAAAAAAATAAAATAATATAAAAAAAAATATATATTAAAAATATATAAAAAATATAAAAAATAATTAAAAATAAAAATAAATTTAAATATAAAAAAAATAAAAAAAATAATAATTATATTTATAATTAAACATCTTAAAATTAAAAATAAATATAAAAATAAAAATAAAAAATAATAAAAAAAAAAAAATTTATAAATATATAAATAAAATAAAAATCATTAAAAAAAAATAAATGGATATAATAAAATAACATTTATTAAATTAATAAAATAATAAAAATTAAAAATAAAAATAAAATAAATATAAAAAAAAATTAAAATAAAAATTTATATTAAAAAAATTTAAATAAAATAAAAAATAATAAATATAATTAAATAAATAATAATTAATTTAAAATATATAAAAAAATAAAAAATAATAAAAATAAATTATATAAAAATTTAAAAAAAAAAAAAATAATAAAACGAGGTACACGCGGAACAAAAATAAATCATAATGTGATATTTTACAACGAGGTACGTGCGAACAAAAATAAATCAGAATGTAATCTTTTACACCAACGAGGTACACGCGGAACAAAAATAAATAAAAATGTGATCTTTTACAATGAAGTACGCGCGGAACAAAAATAAATCATAATGTAATCTTTCACACCAACGAGGTACACGCGGAACAAAAATAAATTGTAATGTAATCTTTTACACCAACGAGGTATACGCGGAACAAAAAGAAATCATAATGTAATCTTTTACACCAACGAAGTACACGTGGAACAAAAATAAATCATAATGTAATCTTTTACA